>JAAEAF010005888.1:0-40617 GCA_011037195.1 Triatoma infestans
GAAAATCGTCGGAGCCATTTTTGAGAAAATCACGAAAAAGTTAAAAAATCATTTAGTAAACTGGTTAAGTAAACGCACTTCCGGTTATCTGATTTTTTCAAACTCGGAATTTCAACAACATATGTAATTTTAATTAACATTATTTAGATGATAGAATTGTCTAATAAACTGAAATAGCACTTCAGATCGAAACCTAACCCCACCCCTCCCCCAAAAATGCCCTTCAATGCATTTTCCCGGAGAAATGTCTCAAATAAAAGTTGTAGCTTTTTGTATGTGTAGTTGATATACCAAGTTTAAAGAAAATCGTCGGAGCCATTTTTGAGGAAATCGCAAAAAAGTACAAAATCCAGCTAGTAAAGTCATACTTCCGGTTGAGGAATTTTGACAGATAACGTACTATCAGATCCCATGGTGATACTGAAACGGAATATCAAGTTTTAACTCTCTACGGTTTTTCGTTTCTGAGCTATGCTGTTCGCATATACACACACACACGCGCACGCGCGCAGACACACACACAGACCATTTGTTAAAAACCACTTTTTTGGACTCAGGGGACCTCAAAACGGATATTTCCGGTGAAAACGGGATAATTTGAACGAATTACAATACTTCCTCTTAGAAGGAGTAAGAGAAAGTAATACTTCCTCTTACTACGAGTAAGAGAAAGTAATAAATAAATAAAAATTACCGTTTTTTCTATAAAAATATTTTTTATGAATTTTTCATTAATGTTCAAAATATAGCCCACTGTGATTGACACTTATAAGACATCTTTCTACCAACTGTTGCTCCCCCAAAGATACCATTCCCTGGTATGCTATTCCATAGAATTAAGAAACTCCTACAGCTACTTTTTACAGTTTTAACTTCCAGTGAAGTTATTAAATTTTCTTCCGCAAAGAAAGTAAGCCATGGACTACGAAACAAATGGTAATCGAAGTGGACTATAGGGTGGATGTTAAAAAAAAGTGCAATGCTATCATCAACATCTTTAAGGAAGTGTCTGGCCGAGCCCGAGCGTTATCTTGCTGGAACAAAACTTGTTTATGATTGATTAAAACTGGATAATGGTGGGCCAATTTTGAATACACACTATCTAGTTGCTGGCCCGAGAAATGGATAGGGGAATGCTAAAGGTGGTAATGGATAATCCACCGGGAACGAATTCGTGATGAATTACTCCTTCATTGTTCTAGAAAATGCACAACACAGATTTTTTTCTCAAATTTCCCTCTGCAAATAAATATGCATCTGCTTGACCGCAATCCAACCATTTGACCACTTTTGTCAGCATTTCCCTCTTTCAGTAAATCCACTTCTCCATCACTTTTCACCATTCTTGTAAAAGTGCAGGTGAAATTGATTTTTTTTAAAAGAGAAGTTGGCAAGTATCTATCTATTCTCCTGGCCGCCTTGTTGAGGTGTAAGTTCATGCAGCACTTCCCATAGCTACTTTTTACCTCGAGATGGCGGCTAACAATGACTTTACATACTGCCAATTCTACCACAAGTGCGCTAGCTATATATTTGTGTATGTAAATAATACACGAAGTGTATACAAAAACTCGATAGCTTTCCGTAAAGGTTTATCAACATCACATGATGGCCACCCTGAACCTATCTTTCTTTCAACGCTCATATCACTACGATTAAATTTTTGAAACCAACCAGCCGGACGGGCAGTTTATTTGATCAAGGATATGTTCACCTTTGAGCTTTGATTTCATATAGAGCATGTATAGCTTCAGCAGCTGTATATTGTTTTTCCCAGTTTTTGACGTTATTATATCGTAACACATAGTAATGGTTGTCTAAAAAAAAAAAAAAAAAAGTTCACAATTGAACTCATTATGTGAAGGAGACGCAGACGTTTTTAGGTAAACTTCAGACGTTTTATTGTCTTCAAAATGACAAATCGCTGAAAGTTCAAACTTCATATTCAGTTTTAGTACTACTACCATATTTGCCGGAATTTTTTCTGGCAGATTCCATTATCATTGGAACTTCACTTTTTTTTCAATTTTTGTTTAGATTTCGTGTACTATTTACATACACAAATATTTTGCACTTATATTTGAAACATTTTCATTGAAAAATTATTTTTTTGAGAGTTTTGGGAAGAATAATAATGTTAAGTTTCCCTATAAAGTACTACTTTAATAAATATATGATTTTAACGCTTATATATAATAATTAATAATAAACTAGAAGCATTATTAGAATTCCAAATTTGGAGAAAATCGGCTCACTGTAACTGTGCCAATTACAGAATAGGTTTTTTGCGTTTGTTTTTTTTTTTTTTTTAGAATTTTCTCGAAAACTTCTCTAACGATTTTCTTTTAAACTTGAAATACTAACTGTACACATATAATTTTTTTTTTTTTTTTTATTTAGAAATTTACAATCTATATAGTTCTATGTACAATAAGTAAATGAGAAGAGAGAGACTATAGAGGCGTGAAGAGTGGGAGGAGAGAAACTACCCAGTGGTAGCACTCTCTACGGGATACCAGTCACTGATCAGTCCCGAAGGAAATCTCGGGGCCACTGGCGGTTCATTCGGCGAGGTGGATTGTCAGGGATGGTAGTAGAAGCAAGAGACTGTACGAAGGGATTAGGGCAGTGTGAGAGAGCAGTGTGGTATTTGTGGTATTTTGTCTTGTTGGCAAGTTGTTGTACGAAAGGGATGTTAAGGTCATTGTGGAGAGTGAGGTTTGTAACGTAAAAAGGAGCGTCAAGTTATCTGTCTGAGTAGTTTGGATTGAAATGTTTGTATGGTCCCCGTATGTTGGTCGGTTTGGCTGAACTCCACAGCTCTAGTCCGTAAGTCCACATAGGTTTGATTATGGTGTTATATATTAATCTCTTCAGTTCAGTTGATAATTTAGACCGTCGTCCGAGAAGTCGGTAAAGAAATTTGGCACGTTTAGTCATGGCTTGTCTTTTAAGTCGTGTGTGTGGGTCACATATAATATAAACCTGTTTATTTTATATATATAACTTTATATTAAGTTTCCGATTTTTATAAAAAATTTGAACGATTACAATACTTGCTCACAATATAATGGTAAGAAAGTAAAAAAAAAAACAAAGAAAAAACAAAAAAAAGAAAAAAGCCGGTCGATTATTATTGGCTAAATCATAAATTAAATAAAACAATTTGGCCTGGCTTCTCTAGGCTTCTTTTTTTTATTCCAATTTCTTTCTTTCAAGTATTGAATGATGTTGTTTTAAATATGGAAGAGAAGCTATTATATATAAGCACATATATATAGCACATTCATTATGTATATTTAGTTTGTTATTAGTATTTATAGATTAGTTGTTAATAGAGTTTGGGTGGCGGTGGGGGGGGGGGAGAGAGTTCTCGGCCTAATGGGAAAGAAGGGAATCTTTTATGTTTTGCATGAATATTTATAAGTATACTAGGTTGTGTAATTTTTCATTCAAGAAATAAAAAGTTAAATGCTTTTTTTTTTTTTTATTGTTTGGGTGGAGGGGATTTATTAAAGACTTAAAAGAGGAGAAAAAAAAAACGATATGCTATTAAAAGTGTGATGCGAGCCAGTTTTTTTTTTTTTTTTTTTTTAAATTAGTTAAGGCAAAACGTAATTTAGTGTTTAAAGAGTAGTTATTTAGAACAACTTGGCGCTGCCAGGGTGGTCCCCGTCTAACTAAACTACCCGGGTAATATGTCTCCACATATTTATGTCTCCATCAATTCTCTTTCATACCTAGAAAAGGAGGAGGGGGTGGAGACTTAAAACTGTTTTTGGCTAAAAGATACAGTGAAGTTGTGAAGCAAAAAAAAAACAAAACAAAAAAAAAAGTAAGAATCTGTTACATAGTTAAAGAAAGTGAAAAAAAAATATATATATATGTTTTTGCGAAGGAGTGCCCTTCTTCATTCTGGGTCCTGGCCTGTATTAAAAAGGGACACATAATAATGTTTCCGGTGTCCATTTTTCTTGTATGACCGACCACTCCCTTAGTTTCCACTTCTTCTCAATCACGCTCTCTTCTCCGTCTTGTTTCCTCTCTATGATTACACCATGACATTGTCTTCACTATCTTAGTTTTCTTCTTTTTTTTTTTCTTAATGAAGAATCTTTTAACTATTCAATGACCGTAAAAGGAATATATTACAAAGAATCCCCTTACTATACCTACGTGTACTGTGTACTTGCTTATGTTGTTCATGTAAGATCACATATTCCACTGAAGTTTTATAAATAATGTTTTTGATGAATTAATTTTATATATATTATGTTTTCTGAGATTACTATAATTATACTAATTATTCAGTTGTTTTTTTTAACGAATATGAATCGACATTTCATAAAAATATGGATATAATAAATAAAATAGATCTGTCTGTAAAAAATAGGGAAATTTTCAGGCAAGTTTCAATGGCCAGAATAATTACCGATTAAGGATAATAAGGAGGAAAATAAGTTTTTGTTTATTTCAGTTTTATCGAAACTCTTTCACTTTAGTTACGAACTGTTTTCGATTTATATACAAATTGCTTGGACAACATATTATTACAAATACGAGTGTTATTCAAATAAGTAAGAACGCAAATGGTTAGTTTTAATGTGGTAGTATCATTGTAACTTGGTATTTTTCCTATTTTTTTTTCCGGAAATATCCGTTTTGAGATCCCCTGAGTCCAAAAAAGTGGTTTTTAGCAAATGGTCTGTGTGTGTGTGTGTGTGTATGTATGTGAACAGCATAGCTCAAAAACAAAAAAACCGTAGAAAGTTGAAACTTGATATTCCTTTAGATATCACCATGGGATCTGACAGTACGATATGTCAAAATTCCTCAACCGAAAGTACCACTTTACTTGTTGTTTTTTTTTTTTTACTTTTTTCCGTTTTTCTCCAAAATGGTTCCGACGATTTTCTTTAAACTTGCTATATGAACTAGACATACAAAGAGCTACAACTTTTATTTGAAACATTTCTCTGGAAAAATTCATTTAAGGGCAGTTATGGCGGGGGGGTAGGATGGGCGGGGTTAGGTTTTCATCTAAAGTGTTATTTCAGTTTATTAGACAATTCTCTCATCTAAATAATGTTAATTAGAATTGAATATGTTGTTGAAATTCCGAGTTTGAAAAAAATCGGATAATCGGAAGAGCGTTTAAAAATTCATTTATTCATTTAAGGGCACTTTTAGGAGCGGGATGGGGTTATGTTTATTTTTTTCTAAAGTGCTATCATAGTTGTTTATACGATTCTGTCATCCAAACAAAATTAACTAGAAATAAAAATAGATGGCTAAAATTCCAAGTTTCATGGAAATTAGTTAACCGGAAGTGCGCTTTTACTGAACGGTTTTTTTCAGTTATCGTCGTATTAGAATTAATTTGGTACACAAACTATAAAATTTGTCAATTATAATTTTGATAACTGGAGTAAGAGAAAGTTGTGTGAGAATATTTCACACCAAATTTTTGTTTGTTTTTGTGAATGTTTTGTAAGGAAGCGATCTCCTCTCCTGTCTCTCTTATGTGTTACTTCATTCAATATGGCATCCGTTTCTACTAATTATACAATGTTTAGAAAAGTACCAAATTTGAAGCAAATTGATTAACCAATGTTAGAAATCTTAGTCTTTTTAAAAAAAAAAAAAAAAAAAAAAAATCAAGAAATTATTACCTAGATTGTATGAAGTTTTATAAAAACAATAATTCTCATCATCCCAACAATAACAATATTTGTTAATCTTGTGATATCTTTATTTTCTCTACATGGGTGTTTTTAAATGAAAGTTAAAGTCAATCTTAATTTTTTACATTTGATTTAATAATCCAATCCACGCGGCGGGGGGAGTTGTACGTGTGTATGTCCTTGGCCTCAACCTCTGTTCAATCGTTCTTACCTTTCAAAAAAAATATTATCAAGAAATAACTGTTATTATGAATCATAAATTGTTGATTAATAATAGAACTTTCAAAAATAAAATTCTCTAGGAATAATAATAATAATAATAGTAATAATAGAAAAATTAAGAAATGTTAAAAGACAGATGTGTTGTTCTTTTACAAATGACCGATGTCAGTTAAATAATTACAAGCCATGAATAGTACTGTATTTTTACAAAGATTTTTATTTACTAATTTAATGTATAATATTGCAGAGCTTCTTTTGCTCCTGGAACTGAAAATGAGAAATAGAGCGATAAAGATAGATAGAGATAGAGTGAGAGAGAGATTTGTGTGTGTGTGTCTGTGAGTTTTATACCATTGATTTCCTTTTGCAGCAATTAAAAGAAAGTATGGCGATTTTGTCAGATTTTTTAGATGATTTGATTTGATTTAAATTTATAAAAAAAAAAAAAAATTGCTAGCGACTAGTCTATCTCTGCATGTGTATGTATGTGTTTATGTATATATGTAAGAGTGGAATAAAATCTCTAAATAACGAAAAATTGTAGGAAGCTTATACGTTTAGATATACCGGCTAACATACCGTGCCCCTTAAAAACACCTGTCACCAGATTAATCTGGTTCCTTCCTAAGCAGAGGGTCAGTTTGTTATATTCTTACACAGCTTCGACATCATCATCTTGCTGTGTTTGGCTCCTGGACTTGTTTTCAGTATGTCTGTACTGGTTCTACAGAGCCAGTCTCTAAGAGATGCACTTGCTGTCCCTTTGCTTATCTCTAGGACAGGTTCTGGACCCAGAACGGAGTATTCGCCCCATTCCTGGCCAGTTGGTCGGCTGTTTCATTTCCTTTAATCCTGGCACCCATTCCAGCCGAACTTTGCTGTGTTGGAAAAGTTCGAGAGGGATTCTTTACAATCCCTAATTAGTCCATGGTTCACACAGAATCCATCAAAAAGATGTGCGGCTTTACTAAACAAACACTTTAGATTCTTTTTGCACTTATTCGTAAATACAGAGGTTTTCTCGGCGGGCGGGGAGGGGGCAGTGATTTAGGTTAAAATTCAAATTTCATTTACAAGGTTTGCTAAGGGATTGAGACAGAAGTTTCTACCATCAGTGTAGTCATAATCAGGTAAACCATCTCAATTATAATCCCCCCCCCCCCAACACTTTATTTACATATATATGTAATATAAACCCAACTCTAATCATTTACTAAACATTGCAAGTTTTTTTTTTTAAAATTGTCATTTAAAATTATAATAACTGAAGATGCTGAAAAAAAATCATGTGATTTTCGATCCCAATTGTTACGTTTATTAAAAAAAAAGAAAAAAAAAAAGGAATTTGGAAAACTCCTTAGAATTTTCATTCGAATTTATATTTAGGAAAACCTTAATTGATTTAGAATATATCGTATATGGAAAAATCATTTTAATTGGCCGGCAGCTTATTTCTGCCTTAAAATATTACAATATAATACAATACATATTATAATAATGCAATATGCACTTTTACTACTTCTATAATTAGCTTCTTGTGGTAAGTACGTCTTGTGGCAGTTTTGGTTTCAGTCTTCGTTGTGCTGTTGTCTATCCCAGCTTCATTGGATAAGTTGTCTAAACATTTTTGTGTTGTCTTGTCCATGAATTCTTTCAAGAATGGTAATTGCAGCTCCCTATGGAGCTATTCGTTCCGTATGAACCAAGGTGCTCCCAGGGCGATACGCAGGACTTTGTTTTGGGAAGATCTGTTGTTTGTTTAGAGCATTCTTGTTAGCTTCTATCCATACAGGATAGGCATACGTTAGTAGTGGTCGAAGTATAGAGGCGTAGAGTAGTCTTGGGCATTGTAGTTTCAGTGGTGTCCGTCTGTTTATGAGTGAATAGAGCTGTCTGAGAGATTGATAAGCCTGTCTAATTTATATTGCATATGTATTATACTAATTGTAACAGCAAGAGAAGCTCAGCAATCAAAGAGAGCAAGAGAAGCTTAACCACTCTCTCGGACTGGAGCGGGAGAGTGGGACAAGCTGAAATATAGTGACGGACAGTCCATGAAACGCAGTTAAAAACAGTTCTGTACATCCAATCGCTACGTGTCATTCTCTTACCACTCTACTTTAAACATTTCTCTGTAAAGTCCAGGCAGTCTGTGTCTATTTATTAATATATCAGTTAACCAGTGTTAACCAAGTCTTCTTCTTAACTCATCAAACAAAACCAATTCTCTCCATCCAACACATCCATTATACTAATATATATTACTTTATCCGTCGTAGCATACATATTTCTTATATTCCTGACCGGATTCGAATTTTCTTTCATCCATCGTCAGAGCAAATTTATTAAGTTCAAGATTCATCAACAAACGAACAAGCGTCGAGTATAACAGAAAACATTGCGTTGAAGTGAATTCTGTACACGAACTTAATAAATTTACTCTGACAATGGATGAAAATCCGAAACCGGTCACGGAATATAAGGAAATATGCATACTACGACGGATAAAGTACTAAAAATATAATTTGAATTGAATTACTTATGGACTTTTTCTACAATTAATAAACAAGAAAAAAATATATATTTCAGTTAATAATGTAGCATGCAAATTATAGATCGCAGTACTTTATTCGCAGAAAGATGAACGTTCACACAATATTTAATAAAATAATAAATCACCAATCAAAAATTTACTTTATAAAATAGCCAAGTTGAAGCTTGTTAATTAAATGTTAGATAAAAAATAAATAAATAAATAAACCCGCCAAGCGTATATAGAGAGAGAATGGAATAATAAATTCTTTTCACATATTCCTTGGGACCACACTTTGTGAATATATCAGTGAGAGGGACTTCACTCGCTATAAAGCGAAAAGCATGTCTCTTATAGATTGTTTTTACTATTGAATACAGAATTAGGAATGATAGTCTGTTGGATACATTGTTAATATCAAATAGTAACTATGGGTGGAGATGTAATAAAAATAAAAACTAAAAAAACAAAAACAAAAAAAAAAAACAATGAGGGAAAGAAATGAGACAATGTTAAGAGAAATAAATCATTAGTTAGTTGTGATTGTGGTTGGTCGGACACGTAGTCACAGGTGTATGAATTGGGGGAATGGCATATTATGAATGTAAACATTCATATTTAGTAAAAAAAAAAAAAAAAAAAAAAAAATGCTTATTAAAGGGTGTGGCTTTCTGATATTATAGAGTATTTCCTTAATAATTTAACAGTTGTAATTCTGTAAACTTTACCAAGGTTTAATAGATCTATTGGAATAGATCATATTTATTACTGACCAAAAAATATTATATAATTCCAAACTATTACCAAAAAATTTATCTCCATAAATATTGTTATATGAGGGTTCCTTTCATCAAAAAAATATATGTATATATATTTTTTTTATTTAAAAAAAAAAAATCCAATCACAACATTATAGCGATCATCGGCCCCTATAGTATTATATAATCCTTTAAATAAACCTGTACATGTGTACATATGTTTGTGCAATAACATTAGAAAAAGATTTCTAACATAGTATACAGACATTTTTTATTTCAGAATTAGATTAGATTAATTTGATCCGTGAATTGGGTCTCGAATTCAAGTACTGCAGCCAGTGAGGCTTATTTTGCCTATCCCTGTAGGTCTAGTATGAGAAACCTCCCCTCTTCGTGAAGCTGACAGCTTTCCCGCCCAGCATTTTTTGCGCTATTATCTCATCTTTTCTCAATATGCCAAAGTTCTCATAGCACAATTTAACGATTTAACAAAAACAATCGCACAACAATTAAGGAGCCATTTCTTGCTACGCCTAACATAGTCTACACCTATTGTAGGTATTTTTTTGAACATACCGTAGGTGTAGATTGTTGTAGGGGATTATCGCACAGCGACCTGAAAGATCTATTGTGCCCTCCCAGAGCCTTCTCAGTACACTGCCGGCCTCCATGCAGCGTTCTCCAAGCTACAGACAACACCGCTCATCACCGTACAGTGAGTTGTACAGGCTTCTAGGAAGAGAAAATCTAAGGACAGCATGCTGGATTCGAACCCGGGACCTCCGCGTTGCTAGTCCAGCTTTGCTACCATTGAGCTAATCCCTTCCTTCTTCCTTGGCTTACGTCAATTAACTAGGAACAGAGACCCTAGTTTGGTGACTGCGTTTGTCCTTGTCTGCAAAGTGTAGAGTGTATGTAGTTTAAGTGTATTGTATACTACTGTTCTGACGAAGTGCATGGAGTACTGAGCTGTGCTAACCCGTGAGATCGCTGCTTCCCAAGTAACTGCATGCAACAGATACCCCTTGTGGGCTAACATACTGCCCCGTGAAAACACTTGTCACCAGATTAATCTGGTTCCTTCCTAAGCAGAGGGTCAGTTTGTTGTATTGTTACACAGCTTCGACATCATCATCTTGCTGTGTTTGGCTCCTGGACTTAGTTTTCAGATTATGTCGTGCTCTCTACAGAGCCAGTCTCTAAGAGATGCACTCACTGTCCCTTTGGTTATCTCTAGGACAGGTTCTGGACACAGAACGGAGTGTTCACCCCATTCCTGGCCAGTTGGTCGGCTGTTTCATTGCCTTTAATCCCGGCACCCATTCCAGCCGAACTTTGCTGTGTTGGAAAAATTCAAGGGAATTCTTTACTATACCTAATTAGAGATGAGATAGTTCTAAAGGCACCAGGAGCCTTTAGTGCAGCCAGGCTGTCCGAGAGGATGAAAAATCCTCATATTAAGGCTATTCTCAGGTTTTTCTCAGCATAGATCTTAATTGCAAAAATTTCGGCCTAGAATACCGTGGAGTAGTCGCCAAGAGGCCTCTCTATGAGTCCCATAATACCGATGGTTTCGCTGCAGCACCGGATGCCATCCATAGGAAGCTATAGAGTTAAAAATGGAGTATAATGTAACCATAGTTGAAAAAAAAACTAATCACCAACAACTAGCGATGTTTAAAACACTAAAATCGGTAATTAAATCGGTAACCAGCGTTAATAACTTGTAATAAAATTTTGTTGCACCTACCTTCTTCTAACTAGAAAGTAGGGGGGGGGGAGAAAAAAAAGACACAAGAAAAATGCTTTCTGAGATTTTATACAAGGTCAACAATGTAATACAACACCGGAGGAATTTCTTACAATCTTAAGGTATCCATTAAGGGGGAATGGTTTGTACCATGTTGTTGTATACTGTATGGACCCTTTTTATTGTCCCATTTCTATGTTCCCATGTAATATGGGATTGATAGTTCTTAGTATAACATTTAGGCGGGCGTATGTGTCTGTTTTTATCTAGCAAAAATTATCACAAGCCTAAGACTAGTAAATATAGACAGATAACAGGTTCACAGTAGTCTCTCTTGTTTACATTAGGACTAAATCTAATGTAAAGTCTATCTATCTCTCTCTCTCGCTCTATTTTCAAGACACACCTTCCAAATTTGTTGTTTTGTTCTATTTTACTATTATTACTTACGTATATAGTTAGTATAATAAATTTAATTTTTACTTTTAAATGTAAACAATAATGTAAACTATAAATATTATGTGTTTACTGTGATTTAAGTAAACTTCTGCTTTTTTTTTTTTTTGTTTCTATGAATTGTTTATACTTTATTATTATGGCCATAGTTTTTATTTTATTTTTATATTAAATTCTTTAATTATGCATTTGACTTGTTTTTCTCGTTTTTTTTTTTGCGTTTTATGATTTTTTTATTATTATAATTGTTTATTTAATTTTATTGTTAATGCTGGTTAGCAATTTAAAAGCTGTGTTTTATATGATTTTTAGTTTGCTAAAAATGCGCTTGTAAAATAGTTAGGTTTTCCATCTAAATTGCTACTTCAGTTTATTACACAATTCTATCATCTAAATAATATTAATTAGAATTAAATATGTTGTTGAAATTCTCAGAGTTTGTAGAAAGTTTACAGGAAGGGAGTATGACCGGCAATAAGTTTTTATTGAATAGTTTTTTTTTTTTCCAGTTTTCACGATTTTCTCCATAAAAACATCGACGAATTTCATTAAATTTGTTATATTAACTATTAAAAAAATTTGTCAATTACAATTTTGAAAAATGTAGTAAGAGAATGTTATATTAAGTGTTTCACACCAGATTTTTTGTTTTAAATCATTTATGTGAATTTTATGTCATTCTCGTCAAAATTATATTTTAAATTTATTGCTGCTTGGTTTTGACCTCTCATGTTTTATCTATCTCATATTAAACCAATTAATTTGTAGACTGTTAGCCCATTTGTTGTTTCTTTAGTTGTAATCGTGTCAAATTTTCTAATTTTCACTAGATCTTTCCTTCTTGAGGGTGATTTAGATTTCGAATATGTTGATTTCCGACTTAGATTAGAGCGGTTTCATACAAGTTTTCTATAGCTCATGGTAAAAGTTCAATAGCTGAAGGTAGTCGACCATTCATCGTTCCGTATTGTTATTATTATTTGTCTGTGGGGAGGGACCAATCCCTACGCTAAATCCAAAGCTTCACCGGGCCCATATAGCTACCCCAAGAAAAACGACAACAAGCCGGGTCTAGAACAAATATCCAGACCCAAGTTTAATCCATCTAAGATTCACCGCAGTCCGAACAAATCGGACAATAACCTTAAGCGGAAATAGCCTAAGCTCTTCCACAGACACCCTGCTCCGACCAAAGGTCCTGAACCTAATCTCCTTACAACCCAGACAATCTGTAATAAGATGAATGGGTGGTCCTCCTCTGTCTCAGAGACTACAAAATGGATCCGGCATGACCTCATTACGTAGAGATGTCTCCTTGAACCACAATGTCCAGTAAGGGATCCAACCAGAAGCCTGAGAGAGCTCCGTGAAAGACACAGCAACTCTCACTAATAGCCCCTGTCCGGAACCCCGATGAGCATTTTGGACTGCCGACAACCAACTGAGCTCATCTTTAAGGATAAATACTGTGAACCTGTCCATGACAGGAAGCTTGACAGCCATATACCAGAAGAAACGCCAGCAACAAGCTCGGGACAAATAAAAGGGAGAGAGGAGCCTAATTTGGCAAACCTATCCACCTCCTTATTCCCAAAAATTCCCGGCACACAGACCAGAAGCACCATCTTTAGAAAAGTAAGCTCTTCCAGTCTTTTAGAACATTCTAACACCAACCTGAAAGTGAAGACACGTGAACTGAGCGCCTTCATCGCAGCCTGGCTGTCCGAGCAGATACAAACACCTTTTAAGTTAGTTTTACTTACCTTCTCATCCAAGATATAACGAACAATAGCATAAACCTCAGTCTGGAAGACCGTGGTCCATTCACTAAGAGATACTGCTAAATGATTTCCGGTCTCAAAATAGCCATCCATCTATTCTGGAACCGTCAATTACAAAAAAAAAAAAAATTACTTCAGGATTACTGAGAAAAACGGGATAATTGTTAATGTTAATGTATTAAAACATTAAAATTTATTACTTGGAATAATGGTAAGGTTTTTTTTTTTTTTTTTGTATCCATATTAAGATTATTTTATACCAAAATTATTCATTGATGGAATTTACAGTTGTATTTCAATATTTCAATTCTATTTTAAAAAAAAATCCTATATATGTAAATATCTATTCGTACATAGGCAATTCAACATTCGCTGAATTGTTAATATTTAAAAAAAACAATCAATTATGTTATAGAAAATTGGCTAAACCTAGGTCTCTATGGTCGTTATTATTTGACAAGTGTGTTATATATAATATTTATGCAGTTTTGTGTTCATATTTATATAATTATAAGAGAGCGTCCATATAACTAACTTGTAGAGTTATATAAATTACAATTATATACACATAATATTGAGGTATATATATATAATTAGTTAAATAAATAAAAAAAATATATATATATATATTATGTGTGTAAAATGTCCTTGAATTGAATAAAGTAAATATACATAAGGAAATGATGATATGTATAGCCTTTTTGATCATCTTCCTTCACCTTCTACCATCATCTTATGTATGATTGCAATAATTTTCTTGTGAATTTCTCATGACTATTTTAATGATGTGAAAAAAAAAAAGAAGTAATAATATAATACTGCTAGAAGAATAGGCTTCTTTTTTTTTTTCAAAAAAAAAAGAAAAAAGGGCAGAGCAGCTTCCACATTCTCACGAGTTCTGTTTTAAAACATTTATTACAGCTAAACTAAGCCCTCTCTCTCTATATATATGACCTCTGAATGACCATTGGCTTTAAGAATCTACGGTAATTTGTATTATTCTCTTATATTATTTTCAATAACGAAGTGATATATTATAATAATAAACAATACGTGATTTATTTAATGTAAACATGTAAAAAAAGTAGACTTGCGCTTAAAACTTTCTTCTTTTTTTTATTGTAATTTTCTTGAACACTATTGTTTTGTTTCTTATATAATCAAATTGTTTCTATTTTCACATATTTCACTTTCTAACTTAATTAATTTAGTTTCACTTACTGCTGTGAGAGGGGAAGTATTGTTGTGATCGTTTCAAAGTATCGATCGATGTTGAGAGTAATCATTGGAAATAAATGCTTTGAATTCACCGAAGTCCGAAAAAGTGGTGTTTAGAAAATAAGTGTGTTTGTGAACAATAAGCTCAAAAATAACACATAGCAGAATCTAATCTAATCTAATCTAGAAACTCGGGGCCTCCAGATAGAGGTTCAGCACTTAGACCTTAGCTGGGCCCCCCCATTGTGCACTCCGTATAAACGCCTCACATCAGCCGCTGTATCATTAAAAAAAACGCCAGGGCTGAGGCTAGTGGAATTCTTGATCCCACATTAGGGCTCCAAATTGTGGACGGCCAAATTTCAGGAATCATCTGCGAACATAGTTATACACACTCTCCAAGAAGGTGAAACCGGTGTCTCATCCTTCTTTTGTCCGTATTTCCTGTAAAGTGGGTCCGCAGAGAGAGAGAGAGAGACCCAATATTATGCGAATTTTTCCGTAAAAGACAATGCCCTGCACAACTAAGGCAAGTCATCCTCTTTAGCTCCACTTTCGTTTTGCCGAAGAGATAGTTTGTGCGAATCTTTGAGGGGTCTTCCAAGAAAATCTTAAGAGTGCCTCAATCCCACTGGGCCCACAAGCGATTGTACGAGATGCCGCAGAAAGGCCTCGCGAAAGAGGCGCCCTCCTTCGCCATTTCTGTCGGCCTCTAAACATAGCAAAAAAAGTTCAAACTTGACATTTCGTTTGAATATCACCATGAGATCCAACACCAAATTATCTGTCAAAATTCCTCAATCGGAAGTTCTCCTATGCTTTGAGGTCCGCTAAGTACGGAAAAAACAGTTTTTTAGCGAATGGTTATCAAAACTCTCTCTCTCTCTCTCTCTCTGTTTAATTGAAAAGTTTTCTTCGATTTTTTTTTTTTTGGCGCTGCAACCTGCTAGTGCACTCTCTCTCTCTCTCTCTCTCTCTGTTTAATTGAAAAGTTTTCGATTTTTTTTTTTTGGCGCTACAACCTGCTAGAGCAGGTCTTGGCCTCCACCAACAAACTTTGCCATCCGTCTCTTATATTGCGCTGCCATTCTCCAGCTACGCACGCCAAGCAGGGTTCGTGCATCCTCATTGACGCCTTCCGCCAACGTAGTTATTTCGGCCTTCCTTTCTTGCGTGTTGCATAAACACGTTCATCTAGCACGCTACAAGGAACTTGGCTAGGGCCCATCCTGGCAATATGACTAGCCCAACCCAGTCTACCCAATCTGATGAGGCTCACTATGTCTGTCTCTTTATAGATTGCCTTCAATTCATCATTTTCCCTTCGCCTCCATGTCATCTAATTTGGGCTCCATAAATTTTCCGAAGGACTTTTCTTTTGAAAGTGTAAAGTTCAGTGTTATATCAGTAGAAGTATATAAACTTAATAATACGACATCTTTTTTTTGAGGAACCACAACCTCATCCCTTCCCCAAAAACAACCCCTTCAATGAATTTTATCGGAATGAAATGTATTTAGTATACAAATGCCCGCAAGGGGTATCTGATGCATGCAGTTACTTGGGGAGTAGCGAGACCCCACAGGTTACCACAACTCAGTACTCCATGCACTTCTTCCAGAATAGTACACAATACATAGTTGAATTACATAAAATCCACACTTTACGACAAGGAGAAACACAGTGGCAGCGCGCTGGACTAGCAATGCAAAGGTCCTGGGATCCGAATCCAGCATGCTGCCCTTAGATTTTCTTTTCCTAGGAGCCTCTACAACTCACTGTCCGGTGATGGGCAGTGTTGTCTATAGCTAGACAATATTCTTGGAGGCTGGCTGTGCATTGGAGAAGACTCCAATGTACAGCCAGCCTCCCTATAGATCTACCCTATAGATCCTTCAGGCCGCAGTGCAATAATCCCCTACCACAATCTACATCTACATCTAGTATACAAATATTATAAAATCCGTCGGTGTTTCTTCCGGATAAAATTGCCGAAAATTAGTACATAAGTGTTCAGTTAAAAAAAATGATATTTTTACCAGTCAACCAGATTCCTTCAAACTAGGAATTTTTACCTTATTTATTAATTATCAATTATAAATATAAAATTTTAATATAGATTAATTCATCTCATTATTATAGAATTCTCATTATAGAGATAGAATCTTATATTAAATTAAAATTACTGTTTAGAGATAAGGATAACCCCTACCACTTCCCCTGCAAACCTTTTTCCTAGAAATGTTTTAAGAGGTTGGTAAGGGTTACGCTTTCTTCAAAAAAAAAAAAAATCTTGAAGAGTTCCAAAATTTAGTAAAAAATTTTATGTTTTTGAGAAATCTTGACAATTGCGTAAGACGTATAAAAGTTTCACACCAAAGTTTTAGTTAATTTAAAATAAAAAGAAATTCAGTATTACTTTATATGATTAAGAACTGAATCCAAATGCCCTCCTCTAGTCATATTTAAAATAAAAATGGGTGTACACATGCTTTCATAATGAAACAACAGTTGAACAAATAAATATTCCTCAAATACTTTTGATTGAACACCTGTTAATCATTTAAAACATCTGTTATTCGAATGATTAATTATTATTTTCATGTTATACCCACCTAATAAAAGTATAATATTAAAAGTCCTTGGAACTAGTAAAGTCATATGGTTGATAGCCTTCTCCACTTACATATGTTTCGTAATAATTAGGTTTAATCCTTTTATATTATTTATTAGGTTTTGTTTTAGATACAAATATAGCAAAAGTAAGCGACAATTCATTTTTTTTTAAATAGCTAATTAAAAAAGAATATTTCAATAGTTTATTACGTTAATTAATATAAAATATATATATATATATATATATATATTCTCTTACTGCTTAGTAAGAGGAAGTATTAAGATCGAGTCAAATTTTTGAAATTGAGTTTTTTACCGGAAATACATGTTTTAAGGCCCACTGAGTGTGAAAAAACGTTTTATTGCGGTGTGTGTTCACAAAATATATCAAAAACGGTAGTGTGAATTCCGGTTAGGAATGTTTTTTTGTTTTTCCAAGTTTTACGCGATTTTTCTCGAAAGCAGCTTCAATGATTTTACTAATAACAACAATTTTTATATAACAACTACACACGAAATACCCATAACTTCTTTTTGAAATATCTTTCTGAGAGACTTGATTTTTTTTGGTGAGTTCTAAGCGAACGATAACGTTATACTTTCTTCTAAAGTACCGCTTCTAAGCAATGAATGGTACTGTTACCTATATAATATTAATTTTCATATAGAAATATGGCTAGATTCCAAATTTGAAAAAAATTTGTTAATCGGAATTCATAGAATAGTTTGTTTTTGGGGGGGGGGGGGATTTTCTCGATAACAGACGTGAATGATTGCACTTCTCTGACCCTAGTAGAGGGAAGTATTGAATCGTATACAAATTTTCGATATCAGTTTTCATCAGATATATCCGTTTTGAAGTCCCCTAAGTCCGAAAAAAGTGGAGGTCAGAAATGATTTCGTGTGTGGTATGTATGTACGAGTTGTGTAAATTAAGTAATGAGGACTGATTTTCTAGGTCGCCTGCAAACACTGGAGAGGACCGCCGGCGCATGCGTGCGTAGGGCAAGGGGTAAACATCTGATACATGTCCAGTGCAAATTTGAAAATGCTAGAGTTGTTGCACTGTCCGTAGTGACTGTTTTTGTGAGCAAGGTTTTTTTCAGTGCGTTTTAAAAATGAGTGAGACATCAATTACAAGCAACGTTGTGCTATCAGGTTTTGCTTCAGACTTGGGCACAGTGCAACGGAAACGTTTGAAAAACTGTGCCAGGCCTATTGAGACAATGTTTTAGGTGGTTTAAATCGTTTGCAAAAGGAAGGGAATCAATTAAAGACGAGCCTCGCAGCGGAAGGCCTTCATCTTCAAGAACCGTTCATGACTCACACAACCGTTTATCAAATTTTGACTAATGGATGACAAAAATTTGTGCAAAAATGGTTCCGAAAAATCTTTCACACCGCGATTTCTATTAATGTGTATTTGGCGAGTAATAACATTCCTGTGGCTCCTCAGCCTCCTTATTCACCCGACTTGAGTCCATGTGACTTTTTTTTTGTTCCCCAAATTGAAAAATCACCTCAAGGGACGTCATTTTGGAACATTGGAGAATATTCAAACAGCCGTAACCGACCAACTGAAGTCTATTCCAGTATCCGAGTTCCAGCACTGCTATGACGAATGGAAGAATCGTCTTCAGCGTTGTGTGGCTTTCCAAGGTAGTTACTTTGAAGGGGACAATGTTGATTTGTAATTTTGTTTGAATAAAAAAAAGATAAAAAATCAGTCTCATTACTTAATTTACACCCCTCGTATGTAAACAGCATAGCTCAAAAATGAAAAAAACCGTAGAAAGTTGATACTTGATATTCCGTTTAGGTATCACCATGGGATCTAACAGTACGTTATCTGTCAAAATTTCTCAACCGAAACTACCACTTTACTAGTTTGTTTTTTTTTTTTTTACTTTTTTCCAATTTTCTGAAAATGGATCCGACGATTTTCTTAAAACTTGGTACATCAAAGAGACATACAAAGAGCTACAACTTTTATTTGCAACATTTGTCTGGGAAAATTCATTTAAGGGCACTTTTCGGGGAGGGGTGGGATTAGGTTTTACTATAAAGTGCTATTTCAGTTTATTAGACAATTCTATCATCTAAATAATCTTAATTAGAATTGAATTTGTGGTTGAAATTCCGAGTTTCAAAAAAAAAAATCAGATAACCGGAAGTGTGTTTACATTAACCACTTTACTAAATGATTTTTTTTTCACTTTTTCGCAATTTTCTCAAAAAATGGTTCTGACGATTTTCTTGAAACATCTTATATAAACTAAACATACAAAGATCTACAACTTTTATTTAAAATATTTCTCTGGGAAAATTCATTTAAGGGCACTTTTAGGGGAGGAGTGTGGTTATGTTTTTCTCTAAAGTACTGTCATAGGTGATTATTACAATTCTATCATCCAAACAAAATTACGAGTTACAAGAAAATCAGTAAACCGGAAATGCGCTTTTACTGGACAGTTTTTTTTCAGTTTACGACGAATTTCATTAAAATTTGGTACACTAACATCAAAATTTGTTAATTATAATTTTGAGAACTGGAGTAAGAGAAATTTGTGTGAGTGTTTCACACCAGATTTTTTTTTTTTTCTATTTTTTATTACTGACTGTCCAAATAAAATTCTATAAATTTTAAATAAAAGAATTGTCCGAAAAAATTGTTTTTTAGGATGTTCTGCGGAATTAGTGGCGGAATTAAATTTAAAATATGTAGGATTCGTTCTATGTTATCGGCATGCTTTCAATTCTTTATTTGTTCGGGTTTGACAAGGTAGGAGGTACTTATCCCCTCCACCTCTATATTTATGTCATGCCAAATGAGCAAAATTTTGGAGATTAAAGAGAATTTGTTATTGTATATACTTATATATATATATTATATATATATATAATGGTATTAACAGCAATAAAGAAAATTCGTATGATTGTTTTACACCTGATTTTTTTTTTACTTCCGGTTCACAATCACCATGCAATGCAGCAACAGTAACATTTTCCTTGCCCATTTTACAAGAAATATTATCACAAACACTATTTCGTGACAGTTTTAAAAATATGTACAACAACTTTTCATGGGGTGATTTTTATGTCACCTACTTTCTAGAATATTGTTCCCCCTCTAATAAAGTGCAAATTAAAAAAAAAAAAACAAAAGAACAAAAGAATTTTAAAAGAAAAGTATATGGATAATAAAAGCAAAGATGGAACAATAGAAGAAGTATGCCGGCTTAGAAACGGTAAAGAAAGATGGTAAAACCTTTAATATTAAGATGGTTATAAGTAGCCTCTCTGGACAATTACTATTCTTATAAATACCAAATATAAAAAGGGTTAAAGTATGTCATCTGGGCGGGTTTATTTTTAGTGTAATAAATTTTTTTCTAGCAATATGGCTAATAAAATGTGGAAAACGGTAAGATCGTATATTTTTTTTTTTATTATAAACCATGAGAAATTCTAGAAAAGGTTTTTCCGGTCATCAGTTAGAGGGATTAAAGAACCTTAAAAGAGGCGGCTTAGTAGAAAGGCGGAATTATTCTAAAATAGTATATTTCTCACACAACTTTCTAATATTGCAATAATAAAATGGACTAAATTGTCTTTAAATATGGCCCTAACATAAATACAAAATGGTGGGGCAATATGTGAGTCCATCTAAGACAGAAAATAGTTGCAGTGATGACATCTCTTTAAAAAAAAAAATATTTATATAAAAAAAAAAATCGTTCTCAAGAGGCTCCTCAAAACAAAACGTCGGCGAAATACTCAATGTCGAAAATTTGACACAATTGCAATACTTCTCTTACCCAGAAGTAGATTAGATTAGATTTGAAACGGGGAGGGCGAACAAATTATAGCACTTCCCTCAGCTAACGCCCTCCTAATCAGGTCTAGCAAAGCTGAAAGTGGCTCCGTCATGAAGCTCATAGCTTCGGGGTTGCTTGTTCCCAGTTAAAGAGACCTTGTCCTCGCCAGGCTGGCACACTAGCAAAGGATGTATACCAGGATTTCCTCCTCACTCTTGTAGAATCGGCAAATCGCGTTATCCGCAAGTAGTAATTGGTCCATGTGCCCATTCAGCCTACAATGCCCTGTTAGTAGACTCACTAGCCTATATCCCTTCGGCTGTGACTCCGTAGATCCCTGGTAAATTTAGGCAAATGCCTCTTAATGAAGAGTTCTGCCTGCCTCTGCCTTGGTGTTCTCTCCCACCAATGCAGACGTTGTACATCCAACCAACCTTTGATAGAAGTTTTATTTAGGCTCTTAGACAACCCGCAGAAGGGTTCGGGGCCTATAAAGGTAAATCCTTCGAACCCTCCCTCGCTAGGGCATCCGCCCTCTCATTGTCCAGAAACCTCGCATGCCCCGGCACGCAGGCGAGTGTCAACTTGTTCGAGCACCCACCTCGGCTAGGGTAGTTAGGCTATCCCACACCACTCTTGAGACTATTTGGTGTGAAGAAAGTGCCTTCAGGGCTGCCTGACTGTCGGAGTATATGGCCGCTACCCAGGAATAAGAGAAAGTAAAAAAAAAAATATCTGATCTGAAACGAACTGATACTTTCACTGAATGGGAATTTTTCCAGTTTTGAAGGGCAAGTTTCTTTGAAACTGATATTTGTGATTCAAATTCAGAAAATGAACACAAAATCCAACTGTTTCTGCGTTTCCTCAGGACGATAGAGGGAATTGTAGAAAACTGTCAGGATTATTAAAGAAATCATTGTCTATATGTTCATGGTACAATTCTAAGTTCAGCAATATATTTGGTGAAATTAATCATTTTTACCGAGCTGAGAAATATATAAATTCTAGGTTCAATATATAAAAATTTAAGTTTTATAAGTCAATTAAGATTGCCACATAAAAATAAAATTAAATTCTAATTTAATAGCAAAATAGATTGTAAGCAAGTCTATTCTGTATGCAGCCTCAAACAAACCCTGAACCCTACATTATATTCTTGATGTCAATCTTATTTTCAAGTCACTAAGTTCCCATTGTTTATATAAATAAAATAATGATATTGTAATCATATTGAATATTAAAAGTCTCGAATAGCTAAATAATGTTTGGTAAAAGCTGGCTGGTAAAAGGAAGTATTACAATCGTGTCAAATTTTGGTTGATTCAAATTTGACTGAAAATAAAGTTTTAATGTCTCTCTGCGTGTCTGTGGCGGTGGGGGAGGGGTTCAGCATAACTCAAAAAACGGAAAATCGTAGAAAAATCTGACAATAAGATTTTAGTCAAGATCCAGTCAACAGAGAGTACCAATTTACTGTAATCAGGTTTTTAAATTTTCACGAATTTCGGAACAATTTTCTTTAAACTTGATTAGGCGAAACTTGGTAAAACACATGTAAAAAGCTATCACATATATAACGCGCGAATAACATAGAACACACATATAAGGTTTTGCCAAATGAGCACGGGCCACATTTAAACGGTACATCAAAATGGACGCTTTTTTTGGGGTGGCCTAAGAGACGAAGCTTATCAGATTAAGCGTATCTCCTGGGTTATTTTGGTTGAATCTCTTCCATTGTTTGAACCTGAAGTCTTTTTACGAAAATAAATCGATGAGAGCCAAAAACGTAAGGTACTGGAACCAAATATTTGTAATGGAATAAACAAGCAAATTCCCCACATGAAATCTGGACTCCAGCACCCTTACGAGTATAGTTATCAAGCGCATTCACTTCAGCTACGCGTTACCTCTTCTGGCGAATGACATTCGATTGGAAATGCCAAGTATCCATGGAGTTATCTTCTAGCTCCCACCAAGTGTTAAAAGGAATAAGAAAAGAATGCCAGCCATCCGAAGGCTTCTCAAATAGGCGCCAGATCAACTTTAAGTAGATAATAAGTTTCCAAAAACAAACTTGAAAGCACCAAGCTGGCCACATTAGCTAAGCTACTGTTAGAACGAGCAAGACTCACATCAGCCAACGCCACCATACTATATCACGCGCTCCCACCATCATCACTCTTCGCTCGCTCACACTGCCCCCTCCGTTCACTCTTTTCTCCTCAATCGATATATATATATATAAATTGTGAGTACACTGCCCATGTCAGAAATCACCACATCCTCGCATTCTACAAACAGAGTTCAGAACTTATTCAAACTATTTTTCTGCCAGCACTGTTCTTCTTCATTTAATTTCCAATTACGAAGCTAGCCGGTAGAAATGTAACAATATTTGACACATAGTTTTGTTCAAAATGAAAATAGTGATTATTTTTAATATCTCATATGTTTTTTTGAACATCCAAATAATTGAACTAAGCTAAAAATTGCTAAAGCATAAACTTAATTAAAATTATTAGTAAATATTATTATTAAAAAAATACAAACTATTTTCCACCAAGGTTAAATGTGTAATTCAGTTTGTTAATGGAATAGAATTTCCCTTTTTGTTATATTGTGTACAAACAGTAGAGCACCTGGTTAATTGTATGAGTCAAATATATGACTAGTCATTCTGTCAATTCACAATTTTAATTTTCTTAGTTTTTTCTATTTATTTCTTTTTTTAACTCTACCCTTCCATTTTCTTTATTTAAACTTCCGGCCTTTGTTTTAATATTATTAGTTTTTTAATATACATATTATGTATCTCTATATATATATATATAAGTCTATTATGTAGTTATGTAACTTATGCTATTACGTCATATTTAATTATTTTAATATTATATATGATATTTATTATCATTTTATTTGACATTTTATTTCTTTTTTTACTATTCTGATGAATCCAGAAATTAATTCAACTTTAATTATTTCCGAACAAAATATAAAAATAAATAATATATTTTCTCTGTTGATCATATTTTTGAATATTAGAATACTATAAATTAAAGAAATTATATGTGAAGTTAAAATATAAATGTTCGGTATTTAATCTAAATTTAAATTTACCGCTAACTGCGAACAGTAATTTTATTACGGGGCGGGAAGGTATTGTACTACCTTAAAAATAAATTACTAATTTAGTAGACTGTGTTCTAAGAGTAGAGAGGTTTTAACTTATGCTTTTTTTCCTCTCTCAGTTAGTCGCTATCTAAGATTCGCTTAAGCAACTGCAAATACTCGGACGTATAAGTCGT
This sequence comes from Triatoma infestans, assembly GCA_011037195.1. Classification (NCBI taxonomy): domain Eukaryota; kingdom Metazoa; phylum Arthropoda; class Insecta; order Hemiptera; family Reduviidae; genus Triatoma; species Triatoma infestans. The sequence goes on from JAAEAF010005888.1 coordinate 24,148, forward strand.
TATGCAACACTTCCTTGAATAGGTCACAGTATAGTACGTATATAGTTCAAACCAATTCGGTTACCCTTAATTGTGAAAACCCAAGTTTGTTAATTCTGATTTTCCTGGGTAGTGTTTAAACTGGTCCTTTTGCCGAGTAAGCGGCTCCGGTCTTTCGTGGCCTGTAGAGGTTATTGTGAAATCACATGGTTGTTACTTCCGGTTGATTTCCTGCCGTGCAGAATCTAGGAGCCCGTTTAATTATTACCTTCATTCATCAGCTTCTGCAGCAGTGAATGGATAAAGATTCAACAGTTACAGACACATAAGGTTTATTTCCTTATTTCTATTTCTCCTCTCCCCTTTTCCCCAATATGGGCTAAGGACACATGGGTCTTCCAGCACTGGTAACCTGGATTCTGCGTTTTAAGTACACTTGAGGAGTTTCCGAGTTGAGACCGCTCTTATGGTTTGCTAAAAACCTACGTTTCCTTCCTTATTGGCTTTCAAGGTGTAATGACGCTGAAGAGGCTCATTGCAGCATGGGGGAAACGTAGGTTTTTAGCAAACCACTGGAGTGGACTCAACTCGGAAAACTCCTAAACGCTTTTCAAATAATTATTGTTTTCTGGGTAATCATAGCTCAGAGAGATACATAATTTCATAGGTTGTTTTTTGGAAAATCTGGTCCAGCTATATTCATTTAAGTAGGCCATATAAAGAACCTAGATTTCTTTGTGGGCATTGTACCAATTGGGTTATTGGGTCCTTTAAAAAACCTATCACCTATTTCATTCATTAAATGTCAGTGTCTTTGTTTAAATTCGATCTATGATTAACGATAAGTGATAGATGATAAATTATTTATTGTAGTCTATTATTATATTGTGAAAAATTCTATTTTAAGCCCAGTAAATAAATATATGATTTTAAGAATTTCGTTTTTAAGATTACATTATGGTAGTTTTTTTGTTAGACTTATCATTTCATGTTCCACCGTCATGAGGCTTACGGACAATTGAGTGCAAATATACTCAGGGTTAAATTTCTTGTCATCATTTCACGCCACCTGTTATTTTTTTTTTTTTTTTTCACTACTGATGAGGAAGTTAATAATTTTAACATAGTTCTCAGGATTGTTTTAAGATGATGAAGTTGTCCCATCATTATCTCTCTTATCAGCCATTCAATGTTACGATCTTCCGGTTTTCCAAGGACTGTATAATAATCATTTCAATTTTATTATATTTCTTACTTATCGTATTGTTTTTAGTTTTTTCTAATCCTTGAACTGTTGAAGGATATATTCTATTTTTTTTTCTTTTATATTGACATGTATTAAGTCAATGTTTAGATACTTTATTTTCAGACCTTTCTGGATTTTTTTTTTTAAAGTAATTTGATGAACTTAACGCCCTTAGATATTCTCTTCCTAGGAACCTTTACAGCTGATTTACCGGTGATGAGCAGTGTGGTCTGTAACGATAGAACACTGTCCAGAGGCGACAGTGTACAGAGAAGGCTTCGGGTACTAATGATCTCAAATATTGACGCGCCTCTAATAAAAAACTAATATCCATTGTGAAACACTCATACGACTTTCTATTACTTCAATTTACATAGTTTTGATTTATTTTTTTTAAATTAATCAAATCTAATCAAAATCACTTAAAATTTGATTCTATATAAATTTACTTTATTCATATGTTGTTTCCTTAAAGTACATTTTAAAGGAGATATTACAAATCTAAAAAGATTTCTTTACCTAATAATGATATTAGGCGATTTTATTAAAATTAATGCTATTTTAATGATTGTACAATTTTTTGGGGGGGAATTTTCCATTCAGCCACCATTATTTATGGTGGATGGCCAAACTAATTAGCATCACACCCAGGGACGTTGATATAGATGTGAAACTTAAATTTTTAATAGAGTCTCCTTTACTTTTGTTGATAATTAAAAAAAATGTAATTCTTTCTTTTGGGACAGGCACTCCAATTTGATATATTTATGGATTTTAACATGGTGATTGTCACAAAGTCAAATACGTGCTACTTTCCTAGTAAAACAGCTTTAGTAATAAGTATGTATTTATTTCTTGAATTTTTAACTGTGAATATTTTTCTAGTATTTAAGAACAAATTGTGTGTGGGAACATTTTAATGTATATTAAGTAGCGATGGGTTTTTACTAGTGGAACAGGTTACAAAGGTGTGAATACCTGGAAATGGAACCAAAAGTTCCCATCTCTGTTTGACAGAAAAAAAACAGTGTATTCAGGGGTAAATGACCAACCATAATAATTAATTTACCTGAATCTATGTTTATTTATTATTGAAATTTTTATTTATTTTTTTTAGAAGGTTTAAAATAAGAAATATTTTCCTTTCTTGTAGAAAATCTTTCTCATCATTACTGTATTTCTGATATATTTCCGTAAAAAGTTCAGATTGCCCTAACCGAGGCAGGTAGTGAAGTGATTGATTACATTGTAGTCCAGAAAAGTGCTTCAATAACATTGCACCAATCCTACATGATTAAAATTTAATTAAATCAAAAAATTCCGCAAAACTATCTGAAATCTTTTTTTTTTTCTTAAATGTTTCAAATGAAAGTGGTAGGTTGATATCATTTTGTTGGTGTAGTGGTTATGAACATGGACTTATAAGTGGGAGGTCCCCAGTTCGAGTCCCGCGTATAACTGCTAAATTTTATATTCGTTTAAAAAATATTAATACTAAAGTAAGGGCTTCCGCTTCCCGTCCACGGCACCTAATTTGGTAGTTGGACGTTAAGCCACACTGAAAAAAAAGTTAGTTTATATAAGTGGAAGAAACATATATTGTACTTTAGAAGAATGCTTAATGGTATTGTTCCCTCCCTTCCAGAACTCCCTCCCAAAATATCAGTTTTCCTGGGGAAATATTTCAAATAATGTGTACGAAGTTTAAAGAAAGTCGTTAGAGCCGTTTTTTTTTTTGTTTTTTTTTGAGAAACTCGCAAACTAAAGAAAAAAGTGTGCAAATTCGCACTTCCGGTTGATGGACTTTTTTCTCGAAACTTTCGCCTCAGATGCGACGATGTACATAGGTGGAATATCAAGTTTGAGCTTCCTGTGAATTTGTTTTGTTTTTGAGATATTTTTATTACACTCACATACACGCACATCCGTACACGCTCTACACACACACACACACACACACACACACAGACACGTTCATGCCTACAAAGGTTTACAGTACATTTGCTTCTTTTTTGCGCAGGCGCGTCAACATCTATGGTCATAGCGCCCGAAGCCTTCTCACTGCACTTTCTCAATGTTCTCTCATTACAGACAACATTGCCTATCACCGGACAGTAAGGTAGAGGCTCCTAGGAAGAAAAAAAATCAAAGAGTAACCTAGCTGGATTTGAACCCGGAACCACTTAGCTACCCCCTTCCATATACCATTCGCTTATTAAAACATTTTGTTGCGTAATTAGGGAACTTAAAATATTATTTCCGGTGAAATCCTAATTACGAATATTCAACACGATCACTAAATTTTCTCTTACTAGGGTAAGAGTAAGTAAAAATGTGAGAAACTTTGATACGACTTTCTCTTACTATTAATCCTTACAAATAAAAAAATCACAGGAAGATCATACTTAATATATATACCTTTTAAATATCATCAGATTTACGAAAGTTTCGGCCAAATTCCATCAACTGGAGGTGGACTTGACTGAATGTTTTTTCTTTTCTTTCCTACTTCATATCCTATCTACATACATATGTTAAATAAATACCTCTTTGGAGAGGAGAAATTGAAGCGCCTGCAAGCTTCATCTTAGAGTCTTTCTCAAGTCCAATGAAACAGTCAGGGCCTGAGAGATTGGGTGGATTGCCTTTAAGAATCACCCTGGAATCTCTCTCTCTCCCGACTCCAATGTACAATCTACTTATTCAGCCTTATATAATCAACCAGTCTGTCTCTTTATATTTCTCTCACTACCTAACTTATATTTTACTGTAAAGTCCTTGCAGGTTGTGCGTTCTATTTATTACACAGTGTTCAGCATATCATCTAATTTATTTCTAATCTGATTCCTAAATTCATTCTCTCTAATTCTCTCTCCTTCTCACAACCAAATATAATGGAATTCTCCCTCTCCCTAGCCTGACTTAGCTGGGGAGTAACTAATGTTTTATTCATTTAATATCTGCTTCTTCGCTCTGCGGATTCTATGTATCTTAAATGATTCGGATCCTGACACACCGAACAAGATGAAGTTCCATAGGGGTTCACGGGGCTTAGGCTTGATAGCCAAACCACACAAATCTTAATCTACATGCATAAGCACTTTTATTTGAAACATTTTACGCAGAAAAATTTATTTGAGGTATATTTTCCGGGAACATATTTTAATTCAGTTTCCATTAATTATTCCCCATCACCTTTTTCTTTTTTTTTTCTTATTGCAAACCCAACTTAATTTTTTTAAACTTTGCAATATTAAAGTCAACTCTAACAGAGGTTATATTTAGAACTTTGTTTCTATTTAATCATTATACATACAGGTGATATACTCCCCAAATATATCTTTAAAATAAAACTCCAACCTAAAGTTGCTTTTTTTTTTTTTTTTTTGAAGGTAATAATAATTGTATTTTTATTAACTTTTAAATTTTATTTCATTTATTTATCTATCTTAACCGTCGTCCCCTAATAATAATCCATAAATCAATTCAAGAGATTAGGTACAGTGTGTTGAAAGGATAATGTTGGTTATGTATGAAGACGAGATAAATTTATGCAGGACTGTTTATTTCTTTTGTTTTTTTTTCATCTTCCTGGAAGGTATTTTTTTTTCCTAAGAAAGGATAGTGTAAGATGTTCTTACTAAATTATTACATTTTTCTAATTTATCATTATATTGTAATTTATTACATTATTACAATATGAATTAACATGTTCAGTAGTTCTTTTATTTAAAAAAAAAAAAAAAAAAAATCATAATTGATGGGCTTACATAAAATTTGTTTTAATAAAAAGAAGTATTTATACCCTTTATTATGCGCGATCTTTAACGGACTTTCTTCGAACAACTTGTTTAGACTTTAATTTTGAGGTGCCCTTAATATGAAAAAAAAAAATCTGGTATGAAACACTCATACGATTTTCTTTTACTCCTTTCAATGGAATTATATATAAAATGTCAAGTTTTTCTTTAAACTCAAAATTTTTACGTCATTGTACTTAACATAAATATAGAGATGTTGGGTAACTACTCTTGACAGATAGAGAAGTGATGATTGATTACATTATGGCCCCAGTAGAGTGCTCTAAAATACATTGAACCAACAACATATACGAAAATTTGAAATTAACGCCATAAATTTCCGCTCAACTATTTCAATTAATTCTTTTTAACAAAAATGTTTCACATAAAATGAATACATTTTTATCCGTGAAGTTAGCATACCAATCAGAGACATTTTCCGTGATAGCCTGTTTTATTTTGTCGTCATCGACCAGTTTCTTCGGGCGTTCGCCTATCTTCAGGATGCTTTTGTCACACAGTGTGATAACACAGTCTTGCACAGAGCTAATTCTCTGATAAAGTACAAACAAATTCACAGTTAGTAGCGCCCTAGGTGGCGAAGGCCGGAACTAAACAGCGTGAGAACTGGTGGTGTGCTTACCACACGCACCTCCCTGTTCAAATCGTCGTCTGGCAAGCCTTGGCCCTTCATGGGCTGTTGCCATAGGTTTTTTTTTTTTTGTATTCCTTTAAACCCATCCTGAAGATGTGCGAACGTCCGAAACCAATCGATCACCACAAAATGAAGCAGGCTATCACGGAAATGTCTCTGATGCTTTCCAGCTCTGCGGAACCAACCACCACAACAATTAGCTTACCAAGTTTAATGTGAAAATCGTGATAGTCGTTTAAAAAGAAAATTCTAAAAAAAATAAAAAAATAAAAATATTCTCGAAAATCCCACTTCCTGTTAATGGATTTTCTTCAAATTTTAAATTCTAGCAATGCTTCCAATGTATATTAATTTTATGCAGGTAGTAATACGGTATACTATACTGTAATAGTGGTACATTAGAGGAAAGCATAACATTACTGTTACCCCCAGAACCCCCTAAAAAATCAGTTTTCCCAGGAAAATGGTTCAAATAGAAGTGATAGGAATCTTCGTATTTGATACGGTGATATCAAACATTTACCTAAACGGCATACCAAGTTTGAGCTTCCTGCAACTTATCTTTTTTTTGAGAAATTTTTTTTTTAATCTTTTTTGGCATGGCTGGCTAGTTGAAGTCTTTATGTTTGTTACTCTCTGTTAGTCCCCCACATTGACAACTTAAATTTAAGTAATTGAAGAATACTTTTGATTAGTATGGTGAAAGTGCGTTTTTTGTTGTTGTTGTTGTCCTGAGTATTTTTAAGTCAAAATAAAATTTATTTATTTATTTATCATATTAAATTAATTTAAAAGATTTAATTTCTTCGCGTAATTTTTTTTAAAAACTTCAATTTCACTGGAATATGATCCTTTCTCTTCTAACCTCTGTGTATTTTATCATAATTTTTGTAGGTTAAAAGTAAATCAAATAATGGCTAGTTGGGTGTTGCTGCTCAGTTTGGAGGCAGTAAGATCATATTGATAGGAAGTTAGTCTAAAAATTAAGTTGAAAGAATGAGAAATAAGCACACATCAAGTTGAGAAATTGAAATTTATATATATATATAAATTACTGTGAAACCCTCAAATGAATTTCTCTTCCTTTTTTTATTATTATTTAATTTAGGGCGCGTCAACATTCTATGATTATTGGCCCCCGGAACCTTCTCAGTGTACTGCCAGCCTCCGGACAGTGTTCTCTCGCTACAAACAACACTGTCCATCAGATATATTTTCCGTGATATACTGCTCTTTTTTTTTTTGTGGTCATCGACCGGTTTCGGGCGTTCACCCATCATCAGGATGTTTTTGTCAAAACAGTGTCATAACATAGACTTGCACAGAGCAAATTTAGTTGATGCCACTAAAGTGTGTCAACTAAATTGGAGTGTATCAAGTAAGTTTGTACTTTGCAAGTCTTTGTTATCACACTGTTTTGACAAAAACATCCTGATGATGGGTGAACATTCCGAAGACGTTCGATGACCACAAAAGAAGCAGGCTATCATGGAAAATATGCCATGCAGATGCTTTCCAGCTCTGCGGAACCACTCCACAGCAACACTGTCCATCAAGGAACAGAGCTGTAGAAGCTCCTGGGAAGAAAAAAAATCCAAGGGGTAGCATTGGACTCGAATCAGGAATCCCCGAGTAAAGTCCAACGCGCTACAACTGAGCTAATCACTTCCCTTCTCTTCTTACTGCTTGCTTTAATACATTTATAAGTATATAAAATAACACATTATACATTTATAAATATATAAAATTTAAATTTTATTTAGGTGGGGGATTAAGTACCTATCTAGGCAAGCACTTGAAGTAGTTTTATATTGTAATAGAGAAGACAGCGTCAATAATACCAATCCCATATAACATCAAATTTTTCAATTCAATTCAAAATAAATTTTTTTCAGAAAAATATTTGTGGTACTTTCTCTTACTCCCTTAGTAAGAGGAAGTATTGTAATCGTGTCAAATTTCCGATATCGAGCTTTCACCGGAAATATCCGTTTTGAGGTCCTCTGAGTCCAAAAAAGTGGTTTTTAGCAAATGGTCTGTGTGTGTGTGTGTGTGTGTATGTATGTATCAACAAAATACCGTAGAAAGTTGAAACTTGATATTACGTTTAGGTATCACCAAGGGATTTGACGGTTCGTTACCTGTCAAAATTCCTTAACCGGAAGTACCACTTTACTAGTTCGTTTTTTTACGTTTTTGCGATTTTCTCAAAAATGGCTCCGACGATTTTCTTTAAACTTGGTATATCAACTACATATACAAAGAGCTACAACTTTTATTTCAAACATTTCTCTCGGAAAATTCATTTAAGGGCACTTCTGGGGAAGAGAAGGGGTTAGGTTTTCATCTTAACTGCTATTGCAGTTTATTAGACAATTCTGTCATATAAATAATGTTAATTACAATTAAATATATTGTTGAAATTCCGAGTTTGAAAAAAAATCATATAACCGGAAGTACGTTTGTTTTAACAGTTTACTAAATAATTCTTTTCACTTTTTCGCGATTTTCTCAAAAATGGCTCGGCCGATATTCTTGAAACTGAGTATATAAACTAAACATGCAATGATCTACATCTTTTATTGAAAACATTTCTCTGGGAAAATTCATTTAAGGATACTTTTAGGGGAGGGGTGGGGTTACAGCTTCCTCTAAAGTGATGTCATAGTTGATTATATAATTCTATTATCCAAACAAAATTAATTAAAAATAAACAGATGGCCAAAATTCCAAGTTTTAAGAAAATTAGTAAACCGGAAGTGTGCATTTACTGAAAAGTTTTGTCAGTTTTTGACGAATTTCGTTATATTTGGTATACAAACTATATCATTTGTCAATTATAATTTTGAGAACTGGAGTAAGAGAAAGTTGTGTGAGTGTTTCAAACCAGATGATTTTTTACATATGCATACACATAGTACACGTACACATACAGAGAATTTGCTTAAAAAAATTTTTTTTCCTACTCAGAAAACACTTCAAATCATGTATTTCCGGTGAATGCTCAATTTCGAATATCTGGTACGATCGTAATACTTTTTCAATGTTACTACAGGAATAAGAGAAAGTAGAAACCACAAAATTCCATTTCCGGGTGATATGGTTTGACTGAAATCTTGTGTCCGGATGGGTTTAAAGGAATACAAAAAAAAAAAAACCTATGGCGCAACAGCCCATGAAGGGCCAAGGCTTGCCAGACGGCGATTTGAATAGGGGGGAGCGGCCCTTCGCTACCTAGGGCGCTACTAACTGTAGCTTCCCACTTTTTATCACAATGCGTGGTCAACACCGACTTTGCAGTGACGGGAATCGAACCCTGAATTTTCGCACGAAAGGCGATTGCGCAATCCACTAGACCAACGCGTCTAGAATGCTATATTTATTTTGTACAGAAAGTTATAATTAGAAGTGAAATAATAAGTAATTTAATGATAAAATAAATCCATGATTATACAAAATTATCAACAATACTTATACAAATTCAGATAAAACTGCATACATTTTTCACCTTTTATATTTATGCTTCTACATATTTTTTTTCAATTATCTTTTATCATTGTTCCAAAGTTTTATTTAATAGTCATTTGATTTTTGTGATATTTCTGGTTTTGAATATTTCTTATTATATGTGTTTTATTAAAATACTTTTGTTATTATTAGTGAACACATTATTTATTAAAGAAAAATATTATGCCTTAGCGAATTTAATTGGATCCGAATCGTTAAAGATTCATGGGATCCGAAGGGCGAAGAAGCAAGACATTAAATGAATCAAAAGTTAGTTACTCCCCACCTAGGCCATACTAGGGACGGAGAGTTCGATTCATATAAAAAGAGCGAAAGCAGAATAGTTTAGGTCAGTTTTTACAACAGTACATCCAGTCAGCAACCTATCTATTTATTTTCTATTTGCTTTGCCAGCTGTCTCTTTATTATTCTCGTTACTTAGCTTCTGTTTAATTGTAAAAATCCTTGCAGTTTTGCGTGTTCTATTTATTATACAATGCTCACCATATCATCGAGTTTTTTATCTCTAATTCTCTCTCCTTTTCACAACCAAATATAATGGAATTCTCCCTCTCCCTAGTCTGATCTAGCTGAAGAGTAACTAAAGTTTTATTCATTTAATAATATCTGCTTCTTCGCTCTTCGGATCCTATGAATCTTCAATGATTCGGATCCTATTACACGGGACAAGATGAAGTCGACATGTAAATAACACCCTTGTAGAATACAGCTAGAATGGCACCGTTCGTTCACTGAAAAATACACCAATATTGGAATAAATATGGCTATGAAATGAAATATTGTCTGAAATTTGGAAAACACAATTTTCAGCCTCTTCCTTAAATAGATCTTAAGCAAAATTCTGTCTTAATTTTTATATTGTTTACCATGTTTAAGTAATAAAGGTTATGTAAAAATTACATATAACTAAATAACATTTTATTAATATTATTATTTGGTTATATTTTATTGCTGTTTGCACTAAAAACAGACCTTACTTCTAAAATTCGATAAATAAGTTATTATAGAAATGTTAAAAGCAATATTATCTAATACAGGCGGCATTACACTTATAAAAAAGTAGCTATTTTTTTTTATTGAAAATGTGGCTGGGTCCGCAATGCTGGATAACATCCATTATTTTATCCGTCGTAGCATGCATATTAGATTTATTCCTGACCGGTTTCGGATATTCATCCATCGTCAGAGCAAATTCACCAAGTTTGTGTAGAGAGTTCACTTCAACTAAATGTTTCTGTAGACTCACACTTGTTGGTTGTATGTATGTGGGAAGGTTACAAGGTTATGTTACTAAATGTGTGTGTTTCATGATAAAGTGCTTGATAAAACACTGTGCATGCTTAACAACCGTCTTAAAATTTAGTTATAAACTATTCTTCAAAACATGATATTTATTACACACTATTTTCTAATGCCTAATCACAATTTATAATAATTTCACTTTATCATGAAACACACACATTTAGTAACATAACCTTGTAACCTTCCCACATACATACAACCAACAAGTGTGAGTCTACAGAAACATTTAGTTGAAGTGAACTCTCTACACAAACTTGGTGAATTTGCTCTGACGATGGATGAATATCCGAAACCGGTCAGGAATAAATCTAATATGCATGCTACGACGGATAAAATAATGGATATTTTTTTTTATTTAAAATTTTTCACCAACTAATTCCATTTTCTTTTTGTTTTCCTTAACAATTTTTTACCCGTTTTTAGAATTAAGTGTCGTTAAATTTATCGTTAAATTAAAAGGTTTGGTTTTTTCTTTTTTTTTCTTTTTTGTCCGTTTGCAACATTAACATTCACTCAGAAATTTGAATTTTTTATTTTTACATAATTTTCCTTAAAATCAGCGTGTTATTTTTTTTTATATTTCTAATGGATACATTGGGTTCAATATGGACTTACTTAGACCATAGCATTCATAAACTTCTTCATGAATCGTCTTTAAAAAAAAAAAAAAAAAAAAATATTTTTGATGTTCTATGATCTCCAACCGATCATAGAAAATGCTTATTTCACAATTAAATGGCCCAACTTTTTGAGATGGATTCCTTGGATCAAAATCATTGGGCCATGAGGAGTATAAATTGATTTTGCATTGTGCATGTCTAAACTTAGAATTTCTTTTTTAATAATATGAGAAACTTTGTTGACGGTTTAACTTGAAGATGTCAAAACCCTAAATTCAAGTACATGGAGTACAACCTACGATTCATGAATTTTGTGTAGATTGTTTCAGGGTATTATCGCACTGTGACTTGAAAGATCTATTGACCTCCCCTGGAGCCTTCTTAGTTAGTGCAATGCCGGCCTACAAGCAGTGTTCTCTAGCTGCAGACAACATTGCTCAACACCGTACAGTGAGTTGTAGAGGCTACTAGGAAGACAAAAACTAAAGGCAGCATGCTGGATTCGAACCCGGGACTTCCGCGTTGCTAATCCAGGGTGCTACTACTGAGCTAATCCCTTCCTTCTCCCTTGGCTTAAGCCAATTAACTAGGGGCAGAGATTCTAGTTTGTATTGTGTTTGTCCTTGTCTGTAAAGTGTAGCGTGTATGTAGTTTAAGTGTATTGTGTACTGTTCTGACGAAGTGCATCTGCTGAGCTGTAGTAACCCTTAGGGTCGCTATTCCCCAAGTAACTGCATACAACAGATACCCCTTGCGGGCCAATTTAATATAAGTATGTATAAACATCCTATCTGCTGTTATTGTTACCTACTTGCTCTAAAGGCTTTGACACACAGGACGCGATCTTCGCGGCGGGCAACGTTTCAGACCGCCGCGATCCAACGATATTTTTTATGATGTAATATTGGCATCATCCCTGTCACACACGAGGCGATCTATCACCGCGACACAGTCTTGACCGCCTTATTAAGCGAGCTAGTTAACAAAATTACAAATATTGTCGCGCAATCTAGGCGATTTTCATCTAGTGTAAAACTATACTAGTGCAAAACAATATTGCGTCCTGCTCTCTATGTACAACACAACACTAGTTCGCTTACATTGATCTCGCTTTGTATGTGACGTAGCGATATCGCGCTGGCCGCCGAAAAGATCGCGCAGTCGTGTTTTCCGCGACAGATCGCTTCCTGTGTGGCAAAGCCTTAACGCCTAATAAATATTTAAATCGTAAAAAAAATTTGCATAATTGATAATTATTGCTCGTCGGTGTTTTTAGCGAATATTCTGTGTATGTGTGAACAAAATATTTCAAAAATGCAAAAACTTAGTATTCTTTTTTTTTTAAATTGCTAAAATTCTAAATTTTGAAATAAATCGATTAATCGGAAGTGCAGCTTAATAGGTTTTTGAGTTTGGGGGTGGGGGGAATTTTCTCGAAAAAGGACGACCTATAACTATGTTCATTTTAACTTAGAATGCTAACTGCACAGATATATAATAATAATAATAATAATAATAGTGTTTATTTAGTAAAAAAAATACCTATATATCGCTTAATAAACTATAAAAAAGAGATAAACACAAAATGCATGGAGATTTTTCTCCGTCTGCTGAGTTGCAAATTTACAATCATTACTGTAAAATACAACAAAAGATACAACAAATACAGAAGAAAAAAACTAAATACAAAATAAATGAAAAAAGAAAACAACTATTCCTTTAATATATACAAAACTTCTAATCACACACGGATGATAAAAAATACATACATAAATAAAAAATAAAACCTTCTTATTAATAATTAAATTCATTAACTAAAAATTGTCTATACAGGAGAGAATCTTTCAAGTATTTACAAAGGATATTCCAATTTTCACCGTTCAGATATCTGCAGAGTAAATTCAACTAAATAAGTAGAGGACGCTATTCACTTCATATCTAGTTGCCCAGTCTTAGCTAGCTACAGACTTGGTAAGCCTAATATTTCGGTAAGAAGGTTTTTAACGAATTAGAACTCTGCACAGATATATATAAACCAATAACTTTTATTTGGAATATTCGTCCAAACAAAATTGATCTTACATTTTAGTTCTGTGGAATTTGTGGCATTAAATTTTCAAATGGTTTGGGGGGGGGGGTTAAATGATATTGGCGCGCTCTTCTAGACTACAGTGCCTTAATTTGTTTTTTTCATTTTATACATAATTCTATTAACAGCAATGAGAGAAAATGGCGTGATTATTTCATACCAGATGATGTATTTTATTTTCCTTTTAATGAATATATCTAAGTTTGTTCTTGTTTTATTTCAGGTGAGTACTCTTATATTAATCAAGGTATCTTTCTCACAAGTTTCTTTTAAGGTAGGTGTTATTTTTTTATTATTTCAAAGGGGAAAATCTAAACTTAATATAAACCATCTTCTTTGAAGAAAACACAATCTTCGAAACTCGCTTAATTTCTTTCACCCCTCCTCCAGAAACTCTGTTGAAACAGAAATTCCCCTGGAAAATCGTTTCAAATAAAATTTGTTTTACCTCTTTATAATAGTTGATTGACAAAGTTTAAAGAAAATCGTTGTAGCCGTTTTTTTTTTAAGAATATCGTAAAAAAGTAAAAAAAAAAAAATTCCATTCTGTAAAGTGGGATACTTCCGGTTAAACGATTTTTTAACAAAAACCTTATTCGCAGGGTTTCCCTGGTAGTGAGTGCTTAAACTAAATATTAAATTTGAACTTACTGCGATTTTTCCGGTTTTTTGAGTTATACTGAGAAACATAACCCCACATATACACAGACCATTTTTTTTTTTTTTTTAAACAATTTTTCAGACCCAAGGGTCGTCAAAACGTTTATTTCCGGTGCAAACACGTCATCGAAAATTAAGCGAAAATAAAAAAAGCGAAATATAATTGTAAACTTATGGATAGATATTGCTAACTTCTAGATAACTTTCAAGTGTTTTGCATATTCCATAAGGCTGGATATAAAACGAATGTTTCAGATTTCTAGTAGTCTTAAAAATTGTAGCGATGTACAATGGTTGAAATGAGCTATGATGAGCTAGATTAAACTTAGGTTATCTTAGATAGATAGATTCTACCGGGGGAATGGCTATTCAGCCTACGCCACCGCGACACCCGAAGGATCTATTGTGGCACCCCCCTAGTTGGAGACCCTCCCCCTATCCTGTCCTTAACCGAACTGTGGAATTGGGGGGTGGCTCCCAGGTGGTCAATCAGAGCACCCGCCATCAGAGCACCCTCTCGAGTCCTGCTTGCCTTTGAAGACTTAATAGGTCCGAGAGAGGGCCCTGGCTGAGGCTTGTTGGCACCAGCTTCTCTTTACCAAAGAGGCGGTACCTTAGCCAGACCAGCCCCTCGCACTGACATACCACATGCAGTGCCGTCTCCTCTTCTTCCTGACAAAACCTGCACAGGCTATCCGTTGCCAGGCCCATGCGATGCATGTGCTTATTTAATCTACAGTGGCCAATGAGAATGCCAACTGCTATCCTTATGGCCACCCGGCCTAGTTGGAGTAATTCTGCAGTTAGCTTGGGCGAGTAGCTATGGATAAACTTTTTCGCCTGTCTCTGGCCTGGAGTTTTGACCCACCATTCCCTTGATCGGTCCTGCATCCATAGCTTAATGGATGCCCTCCTGAGGCATCTTGAGACACCGCAGAACGGCTCCGGCTCGATAAGCGCTCTCATTGAACCCTCCCGGGCCAGGCGGTCCGCCGCCTCATTGCCTCTGTGACCCGAGTGCCCAGGTACCCAAACCAGGAAGACCTTATTATGGCTACTAATTTCCCTTAGTGCACCTAGGCAGTCCCACACCAGCCTTGAGCTGATCTCCCACGAGTCAATTGCCCGCAGAGCAGCCTGGCTATCCGAATAAATGACGACTCTGGAGTTATGCACTCCCCGTCTTCTTATTTCGGCGGCGCAGATAAAATCGCGACTAGCTCCGCCTGAAAGACCGTAGCTAGCCTTCCCAGGCTCACCGAGATATTACATCTCGGATGAGCCCCGTACACGCCGGCTCCCACTCCGTCACCCATCTTGGACCCGTCCGTGTACCACATAGATTCGCCTGTAATTGGCGGCCCATTCTTCCATGCCCCTCTGTCTAATATCAAGACTTTGAAGGGTTTTTGGAAGTCATACCTAGGAGTCATCATATCCGTAGGCAGGCCCAAAATCGGGTCCGCCTCCAGCTCCTCCCATAGGTCTTGATGCTTCCCAGTGTGCCTGGGATAAATGGGCGCTTGTCCCTGTTGTAGTCGTGCCACAACTGCTCTTGCAACGCCTTGGACGTAGATGTGGAGTGGTGGAAGGTTTAACAGGACCTCCAAGGCCGCAGTGGGGGTAGTCATCATGGCACCCGTCGTACTCAAAAAGGCCAGCCTTTGAATACTTCCGAGCGCTCCCGGCCCCCCATCTGCAAGGTCTTTGTCCACCACGCCACCGCCCCGTGGGTTACCATTGGTCTCACGACACAGGTATAAATCCACAGAGCCATCTTCGGACTTAATCCCCAACTTTTACCGCATAGCCTCCTGCACCTACCCATGGCGATTTTGGCTTTGTGTGCGGTGAATTATGGACGGGTGATATGTCATCGGCTAACAACGTCCACAGCAATGGCGACAAAACGCCTCCCTGCGGACAGCCTCTACTTACCCTGGCCACAAGAGATGAATTGTCGATGGTGGCTATATTAGTCCTTCCCAAAAGACTAGTCCTTATCCACTGACTAATTGTAGGGGGCGTGCCCCTTCTTGTCAGTGCACCAACAAGAGACTCTGAGGACACGTTATTAAAAGCGCCCTCTATATCCAAAAAGGTGACTACCGCAATTTCCTTGTCGTCAAGCGACTTCTGGAGTAGCCTATTTAGGTCGTCCAGAGCCAAATCTACGGACTTCCCTGTCTGATAGGCATATTGGCGATTATTGAGAGGATTAATCCTCAAAATCTCGTCCCTTATAAACCTGTCAACCATCCTCTCCATCACCTTCAACAGAAAGGAGGACAGGCTTATTGGCCTAAACGACTTTGGCGTTTGATCTACCGATCTCCCTACTTTCGGGAGGAACACGACCTTCACCTGTTGCCATTCTGTCGGTATGAATCCCCAGGCCAAACAGCCTCTAAAGATCCTGCATAGGTGTGGTGTCAACACCTCCACCGCCTTCTGCAGGAAGACGGGGTAAATTCCATCCACGCCTGGTGCTTTATAGGGCTTGAATCTTCCAATCGCCCATCTTAACCTATTCGGCTGTATGACGTGATTCGCGATTTTCCAATCCGCCCGACCAGGCCTTCTCAGCCCCT
>JAAEAF010005889.1:0-28347 GCA_011037195.1 Triatoma infestans
CTCATCCGGCACCACTAGATGGTTTCCGGGAATGTTTAGACCACTGCAGGAACTCCGTACGGAGACCATAGGCAGGTCTTGCTGTAAGGAATTGAAGAGTGGGGCAACAAGACAGAAAAGGCACCAATTCAAAAATAATAATAAGTTTATTGTTGAACACAGCACCTCCCCAGTTCTTCCGCCTCACGTCCGAGCCCGAAAACGCACACTGACGAGTGGGTATGCCCTGGGCACTCCTCTGACTGCCTGAAGGGCAGGCAATCCCTTCCAGGGCTGTCCACAGGTGGCTGATGAAGGATGATCTCACCTCCGACGGAGGACCAGCAGCGAAGCGCAAAGCTGTTGGCATAAGAATAACTATGTAGGAACTGTGCAGGTGACAGGCGGAGCTGTATAGTCTCAACCTAGGTTGAGAGAAAATATAAGAGCACTAGGAGGGCTAATAAGAAAAGCTAAGGTTCGTATACTTGCCTTGAAGTTATTATAGTTCCGTACACCTCCTTTAATTAGAACTCGTTCTATCCAGTGTAGAGACCCCGTCTCTCCAGACTGTACAAGTGGGGGTTGCAGTGAATAGTCACTTAGCTTGGAATTAGATAAATGATTAGTGATCAAATAAATGTTGAGCTGAGACTGAAGGTATTGGCAAGAAAAAAATAATATGAACTATTACCTTCAGGGCGATTGCAATAATCGCTTAAACGGCTTCCGCCGACTTATATTAACACTTAATAATGAACAGAGTAGAGATATCAAGGAGAGGAAAGAATAGGAAAATTATCTTACTCTGAATGTAGATGATGTTAATATACGCCACGTGCATCCGCCAGATTTTGACTCTAGTTAGAGTGGTGACTCCTATTATCACTGCTGAATAAGCTCTTACTGAGTGTGAGACTGTAAATTAGAGGTTTAACAGACTGCTAAGAAGAGTACCCACGTGGGGCAGCAACTGAACGGCGTAAAAAAGAGAACTGCGATCCAGCGATTTAATGATACGCCACCGAACTTAGCATACACTAGAAAATGTTATTTGAAGATAATTGTGCAATCTCACAAGATGATTCACGCAATATAAACGGCTTTATGTAAGATGTTCACTAAGAACGAAAAATGCAGTCTGGTTGGGCGTCACACCAGCTCCACGAGATAGAACGGAACTTGAGGTAGTGATAAGGTTACAACTACTAGGGCCCTGCCACTTAGCTAGGTGATTAGATTGAGAAACTGATACCCTGTGTTAAGGCTAGAACGTTACAACAGTGCTCTAGGTGACCAAAATTGTAAGTAACGTCCTGTCTCTTTTTTGATGGGAGGGGCCTCTATCAATTCAAGACTGTCACTCAAACAGTTACGTATTTCGCTGCATTAAAACTCCCCTTAAACTCCAGAAATACGTAACACTGGGGGGGGGGGCAGGAAATGCCCAGAAGATAAAGCCCCAGACAGAGCCATTGGGCTCGAAGAAGCGTGGATATAAGCCACGGCAACACCTTACCAATAAGAGCAACCGCTCTTTAACTAAGGGCGCAAACGCGCAAAATCAAAGGAGCGAGCAAGGCTCCATAAAAACATTGTAAATCTCCAACACCAAACAAAAAACAACAAGGGAAAGGGAAGGGAGATATAATAATCAATAAATAACTAGAGTAATGAGAGAATATTTTTATGCAGACCCCGCCTCTCGTAAACTCAGTGCAGGGTGAGAAGAAAAAGAGTAAATTCGAAGGAGAGAAGAGAATTACACGCTCCCCTGCACGTCTCCGTCATCAGAGAGGCGTGGAGAGGTTAGTATATATAATAATAAATGGAAGGGAGGTGGAGCAAAACCACCAAGAGAAAAAAGGCCCGCTGAATCACTCAATCTATAGGTAGTTTGTACAGTTTTGTTACTGGCCTAACAAAACTACTACGTGAAGTTCGAAGCTTAACTTGTCTGACCACCCCATCCGAGCCCTCATACACCTCTAGGACCCTTGCAAGCGGCCATGTTGAGATAGGAGTGTTAGGTTCATCTAAAAGCACCAAGTCGCCAACCTTCAAATTTGGCTGATTGACAGTCCACTTTTGTTTCGGTTGTAGCAGTGGGAGATAATCACGTCTCCAACGATTCCAGAATGACTGAATGGTAGCTTGAAGCAACCGATAAGAAGGTGGAGAGAATTGTAGTAAGCTTAGGTCGGATTCAGGAGAAGCCATTAGTGGCCGACCTATTAAAAAATGTCCAGGCGTTAGTGCACTATAATCTGAAGGATCGCTAGACATAGGAGTAATCGGGCGAGAATTTAAGATTCCTTCAATAAGAATCACCAAGGTCTGAAGAGCGACAAAGGTGGGAATTTGTTGTTTAAGAACACGATTCAGATGGAATTTCGTGGACCGAACTACCCGTTCCCACAATCCGCCCTGATGGGGTGCTGCAGGAGGGTTGAAATTGAAGGTAATACCTCGTAGATTACAGAACTCCTCAACCTGGGGGGAGGTTTTTAACAGTTGCAGGAAGGCTTGTAAGGCCTTTCGCAAGAGAACTGATGCGCCCACAAAATTAGTACCACAATCTGAATACAACTGGGCAGGGCAACCTCGTCTAGCTATTAACTTGTTAAGGACATTGATAAACTCTGGGGTGCTTAAGCTCGTTGCGAGCTCTAGGTGAACTGCTTTGGAGGCAAAACACACAAATAAACAAAGATAAACCTTAAGTAGCGGAGCCTTTCGTAAATGCGAACTTCGAACAGTAAATGGGCCTGCAAAATCCATACCAGTATGGTAGAAAGGCGGCGCGGGGTTGACTCTAGCCGCTGGTAACTGCCCCATAAGGGGGGGTACGTGTGAAGGTCTACTTCTGAAACATGTAACGCATTTAAAGATACAAGTTCGAATGGCTTGTCTTGCAGATATAATCCAAAAACGCTGCGACAAGTGAAACAGAACCTGATTGAGTCCAGCATGAAGATGTGCTATATGATAATAGCGGATAAGAAGAGCAACCAAAGGATGTGCTTTGGGTAGCAGGATCGGATGCCGCTGCTGAACTACAGTTGAAAGAGCCAAGCGGCCTCCAACTCGAATTAGCCCACTGGGGTCTAAAAAGGGTGTCAACCGTCTAAGACTGACGGGCACCTGAGTTCCGTTTTGTAAGGCCCTTAATTCGGGACCAAAAGATTGGCGTTGGATATATAGACAGATACGGTCAACCACAACCTGGTAGGAAATAAACGTAGGACTGGTTTTGTAACGCCAGGTTAAGATAATCTTAACCACCTTAAGAAGTGTAGGCCAAGAGGATATAGCGGCAAATAAATTAATAGGCGCCGGCACAGCTGTGCACAACGGCTTAGCAGGTAAAGACACTTCTAATTCTTCCGGAGTAAACGAAGGATTAGGGATATCAGAGGGCCAGTTAGAAGGAAAAGGAAGCCACTCAGGGCCGTGCCACCATAGTGCACTAGAGGAGAACAGAGACATAGTAGTGCCTCTGGAGGCCAAGTCGGCAGGATTCTGACCTGAGGTAACGTGATGCCAAGTGGCCATGGGTACCCATTCTGAAATTTGGGCGACCCGATTGGCTGCAAAGGTCTTTAACTTGTGCGGCTCGATGGATATCCACCGTAAGACAATTTGAGAGTCAGTCCACAGATGTAGGTCACATATGTGAAGCGAACGTGACAATAACGTATAATAATGGTGGGTCAGTAAGGCCAACAAATGAGCGCCGCAGAGCTCCAGTCGCGGAATGGACTGGGTTTTAAGCGGAGCTACTCTAGTTTTAGATACCAGCAGAACGGGCGGGCCAGTAGAAGCAGATGCGCACAGATACAATACGGCTGCGTAGCCCCGTTTGGATGCGTCACAAAACCCATGAAGGGCTACAGGGTCCCTTGCAGACGTATGTGGCAAAGGCAGATTTATGAAGCAGCTAGAAACTAAGCTAAAAGAGGAAAAGATAACAGACCATTCCTCAACAAGGTCAGACTCGAGAGGGGTGTCCCAATCCAAGGGTAAAACCCAAAGGCGCTGGATAAAGCACTTCGCTGTCATCGTAAAAGGAGACAACCAACCACATGGGGCAAAGATTTGAGCAATAGTAGATAAAATTCGACGTTTGGTCAATACCGAAGCAGGGCGAGACTTAAATTCCGCCGATATACTCAATGTATCTTGATTAGGATCCCAGTGTGTCCCAAGAAGAGCTATGGGAGATGATACTTCCGCTACAGTGGTTATGCAATGGTCAGTTGGAAGTCCATCTAAAATAGATGGGTGGTTGGATACCCACTTGCGGAGTGTAAATCCGCCAGTGGCCAACAAGGCAATAACCTCATCACGCAAGGCAATGGCTTCTGAGAGAGTATATGCGCCAACGCAGATGTCATCAACAAAAACGCTGGTGGTGAGAGCCTCAGATGCCTTAGGGAACCCTGCAGACTCATCCTCTGCCAACTGGGCTAGAGTTCTCAACGCGAGATACGGAGCCGACCTGGTTCCATAAGTAACTGTAGTAAGAAGATATGTTTTCAAGGGTTGACCAGGATTATCGCGCCATAACACGGCTTGATAGCACCAGTCATCCGGATGGACCTTAATCTGTCGAAACATTTGCATAATGTCACATGAAAACACATAAGGAAATCTACGAAAGAGCGTGATGATATCTGATAGTAGCGGTTGCAGTTTGGGGCCCGGATATAATAATTCATTGAGTGAAGTGCCCCCAGCAGGTTTAGCGCTGGCATCAAAGACCACTCTAATTTTTGAGGTGTCTCCGCGCCTCTTAAAAATCCCATGATGTGGAATGTAGTATGTGGGAGTTGAGGAAGTCTCAACCATGTGTCCCTGCTTAAGATAATCGCGCATAAAATCCACGTAAAGTTGTTTAAATTCGGGATCTCGAGTAAAACGTCTCTCTAAAGCGAGAAAACGAGTATAGGCTTGGCCGTGAGAACCCCGTAGAGATGAAGTATCTGCCTTAATGAAAGGCAGTCTTACTTGGTATTGCCCCGATTGGTGCCTTATAGTAGATGTGCGAAAATATTGTTCGCACTGTTCAGCTTCAGGGGGTACACGAGAAGGGGCAGCAGGTGGCTCTTCGGTAACCCAGAATTGCTCCATCAAGGCATGGAGCTCATTAGATGGAACTGCATGAAAGGCAGGTACCTTGTTGTCATATTCGACAGATGAAGTTGAACTAGATTCGGAGCATGATTGGAGTGTTGGGGCGGAGCCCATAATGATATAGCCAAACACTGAGGGCATGGCTACTGGCAAATTTGGACCTGTAGGAACAGGTGGTTCACAAGTGAAAATCCGAGAAAATAACTCGGCGCCCAGTATACAGTCAATCCTCGATGGAGTATCGAAGGTGGGATCGGCCAGAATTAGATTCCTGGTGCGTTGACGCAACTCAGGGGAAATGTAGGTTTGAGGAGTAGGCTGTGTAAGTTTAGGTAATATAATAAACGGATGAGCCTCAGCAATTGTATAGTTACTTACACTCGAAATTGAAAGGGGACATGTTCCCTTTGCATTGGCCGAAGTAGGACCTACCCCTTGAACAGTTACTTGTGCCTTAGAACGTTTGCAATTCAATAATTGCGCACAATGTTCTGAAATAAATGAGCCTCCGGCACCGGTATCAATCAAAGCCCTCACTACTCGATAGGCTCCAGTTGGAGTTCTTAAGGTTACCAAGGCAGTTGCTAGCAACACAGTATTGTTAGCAGGTGAAACAGCCGCTATTGGGACTGAAACCGGAGATGCCCTGTGATCAGACTGAGCTGTTGTTGCTGAGTTTGCTAAGGGGGGAGCCGGAGAAGTAGGCACGGAAGTCTTGGTTTTGGCTACAGTATTATTATTAGGTAGCCTAAATGCAACAAGGTGTGATGTTGTTTATGGCAGACTCGACATGTAAAAGAAGAAGAAGAGCAGCGATTTTTATGCTTGCCTAAACAATTGATGCATACTTTGTTGGATTTTACCCACTCGAAACGCTGCTTAGGGCTTTTTTGAGTGAAAGTGGGACAAGCTTGCAGTTTGTGCTCAGCAGAGTGACAAAGGTGGCAACTCTGTTGTGATGTGCGTGTTGTAGTGGCATAGGCAACCTTCTTAACACGAGTAGTGGGTCCCACCGAAGGACCTGGAGTGTGCACAGCTGGCTCTACAGCTTGTTTGATCTGTAGCTGATCATGCAACAATTTAAGAAGCTCTGTAGGCTTTGGAAGAGCAGTAGCAGAATTAGAAGCGCGATGGTGGGCTTCAAACTTCATAGCAGTTGCTGAATCTAACTTGGATGTAAGTAATGTCATGACTATAGCAGAATGTTCATCCACCTCTGGCATTGCTACTAAGGCCTGATAATGTAATGACAGATGATCTAAGAAATCTTGATAACTGTCTATTGACTTAGAGGTCAGCTGAGGAAGCTTAAGCAGGGCTGTTGCATGATTGTAAGCCATGCGCCTAGGATTTTCGTAGCGATTCTTAAGTAATGTTAACGCTACAGGATACTGCTCAGCTCTGAATTCAAGATGAGAAATAAGTCGCTGTGCTTCCGGGGTTAGAGAATCTATAAGATACTGAAACTTTTGTAATACAGATAAGACTTCACTGGAATCTACGATTGAGGAAAATCGCGAAAAGAAGTTGGACCAGTCAGCTTGGTTGCCTGAAAATTTGGGAACTGACTGAGTGGGAAACCCAGCCGTAGAGGCACTTAAAGAAGACGCTGATATCGGCCCAGCAGAGGCCGAACCTATTATAGTGGAAGAGGCTAAGGGCTCAGAAGAGGCAATCAAGTTATCCAATTGTAAACATATGTTACCATACAAATCATCTATAGAGTTTAACCCTTCTTCCAATCGTTCCTCACTCAGGTCGGGCACCCTTTCAGAAGAGTGTTTATAGGGATCCAAGTCCATCAATTTTTGTGTATAGTCCCTAGTAAGTGAAGTCAACAGGCGCTGATAGGTTGCGTTAGTAGCAGTACCGCTCCGTACGGCGTCATTCACATCGCCTTGAAACTTATTAAGACGGCGCAAGGCCGAGCGGCAAAGTCGTTCAAAAGCAACACCTGAAAGTTTAACAGGATTAGCCATGTTGAAGTGATATAACAAATATAACGAAAACCAAAATATCAGATATATAGAAGATGTAGTGTAAATTGGACCAAGGTATGAGCACAACTAAAGGTAAATAACTCCAATGAAAATAATTAAGAAGGGCGAGTCGCCAAAACACAAGTATATAAGATGTTAAAATACCTTAAATGCCAATAATAGAAACAACCAAGTAATAGCAATAGTTGTTTTATGTTGATGCGTAAATATCGATAATATATAGTACACAATTAAGATTCAAACGTACAGGCCAGTAACAAGAATTATGTAAAATAGCTTACTTCAAGAAATCCTACAAGTGGTTAAGCCAACAGCAATACTAAAATTCAAAAAATCAATTAATGAGTGATGATTATAGTGGCAGTATGTGGTATGGTTACTTAAAGAAATAACGGAACCACAGAAGACCAAATGGGCCAAGAATAAGAAGAAATTCTTCTAATGAATGCAGTAGGTGTGATTACATAAAAATAAAGTAACCAAAAGGGCCAAGAAGAAGCAAAAAACATCCTCTGGTAGTTGCAGTGTTACGTATTTGCGTGCTCGGTAGAGCTCATCCGGCACCACTAGATGGTTTCCGGGAACGTTTAGACCACTGCAGGAACTCCGTACGGAGACCATAGGCAGGTCTTGCTGTAAGGGATAGAAGGGTGGGGCAACAAGACAGAAAAGGCACCAATTCAAAAATAACAATAAGTTTATTGTTGAACACAGCACCTCCCCAGTTCTTCCGCCTCACGTCCGAGCCCGAAAACGCACACTGCCGAGTGGGTATGCCCTGGGAACTCCTCTGACTGCCTGAAGGGCAGGCAATCCTTTCCAGGGCTGTCCACAGGTTGCTGATGAAGGATGATCTCACATCCGACGGAGGACCAGCTAGGAAATGTGCAGGTGACAGACGGAGCTGTATATTCTCAACCTAGGTTGAGAGAAAATATAAGAGCACTAGGAGGGCTAATAAGAAAGGCTAAGGTGCGTATACTTGCCTTGAAGTTATTATAGTTCCGTACACCTCCGTTAATTAGAACTCGTTCTATCCAGTGTAGAGACTCTGTCTTTCCAGACTGTACAAGTGGAGCTGCAGTGAATAGTCACTTAGCTTGGAATTAGATAAACGATTAGTAATAAAGTAAATGTTGAGCTGAGACTGAAGGTATTGAGACAAGAGAAAATAATATGAACTATTACCTTCAGGGCGATTGCAATAATCGCTTAAACGGCTTCTGCCGACTTATATTAACACTTAATAATGAACAGAGTAGAGATATCAAGGAGAGGAAAGAATAGGAAAATTATCTTACTCTGAATGTAGATGATGTTAATATACGCCACGTGCATCCGCCAGATTTTGACTCTAGTTAGAGTGGTGACTCCTATTATCACTGCTGAATAAGCTCTCACTGATGTGAGACGTAAATTAGATGGTTAACACGACTGACAAGAAGAGTACCCACGGGGGTTTTTTTCTGGGCGTTCTCGGGCAGAAAACGAAGCGTAAAAAAGAGAACTGTGATCCAGCGATTTAATGATACGCCACCGAACTTAACATACACTAGAAAATGTTATTCGAAGATAATTGTGCAATCTCACAAGATGATTCACACAATATAAACGGATTTGTGTAAGATGTTCACTAAGAACGAAAAATGCAGTCTGGTTGGGCGTCACACCAGCTCAACGAGATAGAACGGAACTTGAGATAGTAATGTGGTTACAACTACTAGGGCCCTGCCACTTAGCTAGGTGAGTAGATTGAGAAACTGATACCCTGTGTTAAGGCTAGAACGTTACAACAGTGCTCTAGGTGACCAAAATTGTAAGTAACGTCCTGTCTCCTTTTTGATGGGAGGGGCCTCTATCAATTCAAGACTGTCACTCAAACAGTTACGTATTTCGCTGCATTAAAACTCCCCTTAAACTCCAGAAATACGTAACAGTATGCTGTAGAGAAAACAGCGAAGGGAAAATTTACAAGTTGGAAAACTAAATATACTTTGCACGTACCGAACTGTAAGTACAATGTTTAACCATTGATGATCAAACAGACACCTACGGAAGCAGACTTAGCAACATGAACAGGACAGAGCTAGCAAAAAACTGACAGGACAGCCCTCACAAAAAAACATTGCATCCCCTTGCCATCCTGCCTTTCCGAAAATGCTTCTGTACTACACCCATTCCAACCACCTGAGCGACTTCATTTATGAATCCATCCACGTTAACCTCAACCCTAACACCCTCAACTACAAAAAAAGAAAAGGGAGGTCATTACCTCTTCTCTACAACAACAGTTTCGCTTTCTTAAAAACGCCACCCCCCCCCACCTAAATTACACACCAATTTTCTACACTTTTCACTGTTTTTCTAGTTCATTTATATTCATTTGTTTATCTTATAATTACTAACTGACTTGTTTTTCATTTCTACCACTATTCATATTTCCCAACTGATAAATTTTCGCTTCTCTGTTTTCCAGGCATACCTATAATGGGGTTGTTGAAGGAGAGAAATAGTCTGGTTAAAATGAATTAGCAGAATATGGTTAACACTGTATAATATGATAAGTGACACTGACTGCCTAGAATTTACACTTGAAATGATAGAATATGGTAGAGTGGTAAAGGATAATGACACGTAATGATTGGTTGTATGAACTCAGTAGTATCAACTGTTTTCTGTTCTGTCTCCCGTCGCTGTTTTTATGTGGTTTCTCCCACTCCAGTCCGAGAGAGTGGTCCGGTTATTTGTCTCTCTTTGGATACTATTACAATATCTTACTCCACAACCAAACAATAACCTCCTCCACATTTAACTCTCCATTCGTCCTTAACAGGTATCTATCTTTTTAATATTAATATTAATCATGATATGTTTCAATTTGTATCCCACAATTTACTGTATTTTCGTAATTCTTGTTTTGTAGTTCCTGAGGAAGGGCAGCAAAGGTGTCCGAAACGTCGAATAAAGATAAAAATTTTCTTCTTTGGCCCCAATCAACTAATTTTTTGATTGTTTAATAACAACGGCCAAACATGAATATTGTTTTCGTTGTTGCTGTTGTTGATGTTTTAAAGGTGGTGCAACAAAGACAACTAGGTGTTTCGCACTCTAATAAATAAATTTTCTTCTAATTTAATATTTGTTTATTTTTATAAAATGAAGGGTTGGAATTATTTCTTTCAATTTATTGAAATGGCATTTTCAAGAAAACCTTCAGGACACAATCCACTAGAATTTAAAAAAAAAAAAATCCATTACGTGAAAAACTTAATGACTTTCTCTTATTTTTCTCATTAAAATTATAGATAAAACGAATAATTGTTTTTTAAACTTTCAAATTTTGCTCAGTGTTCTAACAGAAGTAATAAAGAGATGGTGGTGGGGCGCCAAATGCTTTTAACTACCAAACAAGTAGGGTAGATTATATTGTACTCCAAAAGTGAGCGCCAAATACTGAACCACAACATTTGAATTTTTAACGTCTCAGATTCCTCAGTACCACGTAAAAATAAGTTTTTTTTTCGGGAAAATGTTTCAAATAAAAACAGATAATTCAATTAATCCGACTAATCAATGTTTTTAAAATTTAGAATTTCGGAAATAAATTAAATAGTAAGTTTGTATGCTCTTGAGCATAGCCCGAAGCGGTAATGTAGCGACCAACGGAAGTATGAAAATATAAGATATAAAAATATACTAAATCAAAAGTAATAATATTATTTGTAAATGATAAGGGCAGAGAAGAGACAATTATCGTGACAGCAAGAGATTAACAAAATCATAAAAAATTACAGAAAACATCAAAAGCACCACAAAAACAAGAAAATTCACGAAAAATCACAAAAAAAAACAAAACACAAAACCATCAAAAATAAAAAAAATAAACATAAACCACAAAAAACAAGAAAAATCCCCAAAAAATCTACAAAACCATTAAAAACAACAAAAATCACAGAGAAACAACAAAAACAACAAAATTCACTAAAGAAAAGAACAAACCGTTAAAACAACAATATTTATGTAAAATCCTAACCTAACCCAACCTAACTTAACTTAACTTAACATAAGCTAAACCTAACCTAACATGGGCTGGTGTAAATGAGGCGTGTCAAAGTTGTTTAGGTGTGAAAGTTGTATATGTGAGTGATGAGGGAGTGCAGTAAGATGCCAATGGATGACGCTGAATAAAGACTTGAAGCCAGAAAAGCGATGAAATTAGGTGAGTATTCTTCTTGAATGAGAAGAAGGCGTAAATCAAGTTAATTCTTAGTAAGAGAAATATGCTAACAGCGGATGATGCTGGGAGAGTAAATGCACACGCGAAGACGAAACAAATTAGGCGGAATAGAGACTTGATGCACATAAAAAACTGAACGGAGAATAAACACACAGAGCTGTGTACTTCACAACAGTCAGAAGAGTAATGAATAAAAAGTAACAGAAAAGAGAGGGAAGTATGCGAAACTGCGCCAAGCAGAAACAACAAAGACAAAAAGAGCGCGCTCAGTTTGAGTGAAAGGCGGGACATAGAGTTATTCCCTCAAAGCGGCCGCGACCGAACAACGTTCTTATTATATTGGTGACAGAACCAACCTTACATTGGTACTAAAGTGTCACCTTAAAGGAAAGCCTAAAAATGGTGCCCCTCCCTACGAAACCTTGAAAAAAATAACATTTTCCTGGAAAAAAGTAAGAAATACAAAATATTTTCGTAATATCGCACTTTCGGTTGATATTTGACCAAAATGTTCGTTGCGTGTGTTGTCCGTATACGGAACATCAAGTTTGAGCTTCCTCTGAATTTTTCCTTTTTGTTCAAATATAACACAAAAACTCTCTTAATCTGGCCCCCTCAAAATATTTATTTCCGTTGATAACCCAATTTCGAAAATTTGACATGATCACAATACTTCGTGCAACCAGAAGTAAGAGAAAGAAAAAAATATTTAAAGAAAATAAAAATGATTTGAGGCACCGCCTTGTCTGTGGGTAGAATATCTGAATATAATTTTAGTGTAAGGATGTTTTTACATAAATATGTTTTTAGCCAAAAGTTTCTATGCGTCGTATATTTGTTTTGTGTTTATAATTATATATGTCGAAAATGTCATATCGGTAATCAAAGGAAGTTCCATCCAGGTATAAACGTAAGTAAAATTAAATATTACGCTCTAAACAGTTACTGAGCGATTCATTTTTTCGCGATTCATTTTTTTTCACAAGTTTCTCCAATTATTTTCTTCAATTTTCTTATACTTTTCCTAAATATATAGTCCAACGTAAATTTACTAAGCATAGCACGTTTAAATGGAAACTTAAACAGTTAGACAAAATTATCAATTTAAAAATTGAAAAAGGATACTTTTATGTATTTCCAATATTACACAATTTTATTCTATTTCAGTTTGCTTGTTACTTTTAATCCAAATTAAACATTAGAAAAGAGAAATATGTGAGAAAAAATTGTAAGTTTTAGTTTTCCAAACTGAAATGACCGAATAAAACTTTTTTTATTCTAAATACTATAAAAGAGAGAGAAAAAGTTTTACAATTTGTTACTTAAAGTAAAAATTCAGTAGCTGAACTAATAAAAACTAAAAGCAATTACGAAAGTAATTTAAATTCTTATATACACAATAAGAATTTATTTACAGTGTTGCCACCTTTTGGGACAAAATTTGAAACAACCAAACGGCTATTGTGTTAGAAACACCCAATTTTTGAATCTCGTTGAAGTGGAGTGATAGATATGTTTTTATCTATACAACAAGCATTCCAAGTTTAAAGAAAATAATTGTAACCGTTTTCGAGAAAATCCCCCCCCCCAACTCCAAAACCTATTCTGTAATATCGCATTTCCGGTTAAGCAATTTTCTTCAAATTTACTATTCTACCAATTCTTCTAATATATATTAATATATATATATATAGTAGAACGATACTTTTACTAAAATGGTACTTTAAAGAAAAGTTTAACGCGGCTATTTTCCCGGGAACCCCCCCAAAATACCTTTTTTCCGGGTAAAAATGTTTCAAATAAAAGGTACAGGTATTTATGTGTGTTGACAGTATATGAAGTTTAAAGAAAATCGATGAGGCCGTTTTCGAGAAAAATCACGAAAAGTGAAAAAAAAAACTCAGTAAATACTGGTTTTTCCGGTTGATGGGTTTAGACACAAACCTTATTGTTAGATGCGGTATTAGTGCCTAAACGAAATCCCAAATTTAAGCTTTTGCGATTTTTCGTTTTTAAAACATTTTGTTTACACACACACACACACACACACACACACAAAGAGATCATTCGCCAAAAACATATTTTTTCGTAGTCTGGATATCACAAAACATGTATTTCCGGTGACCACTTATTTTTAAAATTGCATACGATCGCATTACTTCCAGTAAAAACTCGATATTCGGATATCTGACCCGATTACAATACTTTCTCTTCTTATTAGGAGTATAATAAAGCGGCCTCTACACGGTCAATAATATTGTCAATATCAGTATTGACAATATAACCATCAAAACTCGTGCTAACCAATCACAATACTTCATTACCTTACACGATCAATATTATTGAAGTATCGCAGTTTGTGATTGGTTAGCACGAGTATTGATGGTTATATTGTCAATACTGATATTGACAATATTATTGACCGTGTAGAGGCCGCTTAAGAAAGTAAAAAAAGAGAAAGTAATAAATTATTTTACAACATTTTCTGAACATATTAAATTCTACCAAACAGTTTCACTAATTTCATCTAGTTCACTTTTATTTGTGGGGGCAGTACCCTAAGGGTTTTTTTTTCACCATTGTTAAAACTTTTCCACGCATTGCTGCTCTAAGTCACTTTTCCTTTTCCTGCTTCCGATTCTATGTGCCTTTTATGTGGAAGAAGTCTTGTTCTTTGAGAGTACACTTTCTCAAGGGGTTCGCTCCTTTACTTATTTCTCTGCCTATTTTAGTTCTTGTGAATGGTTGCTTGCCAGGCAACCATTCCCCCTCACCGATCCCATACCCATAGTAGCACCTGTTTCATCCTACTATCAGAATTTTTTCTCTTATATATATATATATTTTTTTTTTAGTCTTAGCATCTAAATCCTTACTGTTGGAATAGAATTGTGATGTTTATATGATCTACCGCAGGAAATTTAAAATTATAATTTTTTTCAATTTAGACAGACTTTGTTTATGAATTTTTACTTCCATTTTCTTTTTATTTTATGGTGTAACAACAGTTCTCCGCCCGGCCACCAGGTTTGCACCAAGTGGACCTTTCACTAGGGAGGCACACCCCCACTACACTAGGACTCTCCTACTCCACTACAGAGGGGAGAACTTTCACCGGCTAGGCCCGCCTACTGGACACCATCCCTACCACCTCAGAATCGTATATAAGGGGCCATCCACGACCAGAATAATCGGAGAGAGAGAAGTACTCAGCGATTAGAAACTTCTCTAATAGTTTTGGCGCTAGCTAGGCAGGCCCTTAACTAACTTCTCAGAGCATCTGCGCTAGGCAAGAGAGCCAGGCCGTTTACTCATCCAGCGATCACCGTTTCAGGACATCTGCGCTAGGCAGGAGAGCCAGGCCGTTTGTTCGTACAACGATCACCGATAAGTAGTGTGCGCTAGGCAAGAGGGCCAGGCCACTCTACTCGACGAGCGACGATTGACAATCTGTGTCATCCCTGAGCGAACAGATTGGTCATAGCAACCATTTACTGTATATGCTTTTCAGAATATATGTAACATTTTACTAAGTGTGCTTTGACATTTACTGGGTGTATTTTATTTTGCAGAATCACGAATCCTAGTTCCCCACACCCCCGGGATATTTATTCTGGGAGTGTGTTATATAAAGAAATGGCGCCCAAACGTGCAGCACGAGCTCTAGAACGACCATCGACGGAGCGACAGCCCAGCCCCGAATTAGGAGACATAAGCATGCAGCTCACCCCAGAGATGTTGCAGCAGCTGATACGAGGCATCAATCAAGACAGGCAGACCCAGCAGTCTGGCCTAATGATTGGGTGTACCGCACGCTACGGAGGAAAACCAGGAGAGGACCTGGATGTCTTCATCTCCGCAGCAGAGACGTACAAGGAAGCAGCCCGAGTGAGTGACAACCACGCATTAGCCGCACTGCCCATGCTACTCACAGACGTTGCAGGAACTTGGTGGCTCGGAGAGAAGGAAACCACCTCAACATGGCCTGACGCCATACAGCAGCTGAGGCGAACTTTTGGACCTAGGAAGTCCAACGATCAGCTGTACCGAGAGTTTTTCAACACGCCGCAGGACAACAAGACCAGCACGGACCAGTTTGTCTGCAGCAAGCGAGCAATACTTGCTCAAATCACCCTGGCTCTGGACATCCATGTTCAGCTGGACATGACCTATGCGGTACTCCATCCCAGGTTAAGGACCCGCATCAGGAGGGAAACTGTCGATACCTTCTGGGCACTCGTGCAAGAGGCCAGACGTATCGAGCAGTATGAGGACCCAGCACCAGCAGCAAAGAAGCCAAACGAGAGGACAGGTGGCACTACCAGGTGTGACTACTGTGGCATCAGAGGCCACTAGCAGAAGGACTGCAGGAAGGCAAAGGCAGCCCACCCGCACAAGCAGCAGCCTACAGCACAGGCGGCCTACAGTTGTTTTGGTTGCAACAGACCGGGAGTATACAGGAGGAACTGCCCGGACTGCAACCAAACGAAGACGCAGCAAGAAAGAACAGGCTCTTTCTGTGCTGCCCTCATACAGATCCGCACCCGGCAGAGGCCAGCACTCAGCTTTGCCGTGTGGAACCTAGAGGGCACTGGCTTTGTAGACACAGGAGCCAAGACCAGTATAGGCAGCCACCAGCTGCAGACCTGCTAGAAGAACGAGGACATCCCCTCACCCTAACAACTGCTACAGTGACGCTAGCAGACGGAGAAGAAACAACGCAGCAGGTTGCCCAGACGCAACTGCCAGTCAAACTGAAGGGAAGGACAATCCCGACCAGTTTCACATTCTTCCCGGGAGCCCGGAACACCCAGACGTTGCTCGGAATAGACTTCATTGAGGACGCTGGACTTATATTGGATTTTGGAGAACACAGGTGGAGGTTTCATGACAACCCCACACTCTACCCATTCACCAGAAAGGACAAGCCAGCACCACCACAGTTACAGATGGACACTGTGACTATGCCACCGCAGCCAGCACTACTCAGCCCACTGCCGCTGACTCCAGTAAAAGGAGACACACAAGTTCCTAGGGAAACCCAGAACACGGTTGTGAAGGTACCACAACCCACATCAGGAAGAATACAGATGGACACTGTGACTATGACACCGCAGCCAGCACTACTCAGCCCACTGCCGCTGACTCCAGGGAAAGGAGACACACGAGTTTATAGAGAAACTCAGAACACGGTTGTGAAGGTACCACAACCCACATCAGAAAGGATCAGCCCACCGCCGCTGACTCCAGGAGCAGAAGACACACGAGTTTATGGAACAACTCAGGAAGCGATTGTGCAGACGCCACAATTCAGGACAACCATGGTCAGCCCGCTACCACCCACACCAACAAGAACGCTAGTAGAGATGGAAGCTACCGAAGAGGCCATACTCGGAGGCTATGGACCCTCACCACCGGTACAACAGGACACCACCAGGGGTAGGTGGATAATACACCGTTGCGAGTCCACCGAAAGGACTCACCACACGCCCACCAGGCATAGCCATCTAGACTTCCATAGGGTATGGGCGGATGACACCCTATGGCCATCGGAGGAGCAACTACAGCTTTTCACCATAGACGTGGAGCTTAGAAAAGACGAAGGCACCCGGCTCACCCGAGCACAACAGGAGCAGGTGACTCTTTACTCTTTGAAAGCTAATGGCAGACCCTATTCTTTAGAATTGCTCTCTCTCTAGCGGGGAAATTTTCTTGTACAAAAGAATTAATTTAACGGGATTTTGTGCCCTTGTTTTTCTATTTGCCATGACCCCAATTAACAGTACCTGACACTAAAATACACTCTTTTTGAAGTTAAATTCACAGCACTAAGATAATTTTAAAATATTACAAAATTAGATTTTTAATACTATAAAATATTCTAAATAATTTTTAAAAACTATTATTTTTCTATTTCGTGCTTCCACTACACATATCTCTAAATCTATACAGCAAGTATTCCAAGTTTAAAGAAAATCATTGTAACCGTTTTTGAAGAAATTCCAAAAAAACTCCAAAATCTATTCTTGTCATGGTATTTTAGTCTGGGGGGGGGGTATTTTAATACCACGACAAGACACAGAGCATTGTAACTTACACTGTATAACACCTTTACTAAAAAAATTAATTTCAAATTGCCTTTCAATAGACACCATATATACTAATAGTTAAATTTTAACCATGATTTGTACTCAATTTTTTTCTGCTGCAATAGACGCGATACACATATCCTTCTGTAACTTTATAATCTCCTCACATACAATCAACCATTGCCGTTTGTGCTATAAACAATATAGTTTAAGTCATCTCTCTACACGTATTGCAAACCTTGCTCTGGTGATGGATGAAAATCCGAAACCGGTCAGAACCAAAACTGGATAAAATCCTAGATGTTATCCAGCATTGCGGGCCCAACCACATATAACAATTTTTTTTTTCTTTAAGGAAAGGGATTAGCTCAGTGTTTAGCGCCCTGGACTCCACGCGGAGGTCCCGATTTTGAATCCAGATGCGCTGCTCTTAGATTTTCTCTTCCTAACAGCCTCTACCGCTCACTGTCCGGAAGCTGACAGTGCACTGAGAATGCTCCGGGCACCAATGACCATAGACGTTGACGCGCCTTAAATTAAAAAAAAAAAAATCCTCTTTCTGTGAAAAGACGGAGGAACTTTTGGATTGGTCAGGACATTCAGCCTGCTTGAGATTTGAACAGATTTTTTGAAGATGGCCAAAATATGTGCGTATTCAATGGCAGAAAGCGGTTTTACAGAAGAGACTAAAAATTCTCCCATCAATTAATCAATTTATTCAAACTTTGGATAAGCAGACATATGTCAACTTGTGTCAAGTTACTGGAAATATATTCTACAGAATCCGCAGAAGCGAAGAATCAACGTTTAAAGGCTAGAGCAGAGAGCAAAATATCTATAAAAGAAGATGTTGTTAGGCAGCGTCCTCATAAACGGTTCTAAAGCTAAAGGCCTTGCAAACATTCGCCTGAGGCGAATACCCAGTTGGGCGGCACAAAAACCAATAAGGAAATTTTGCAGAGAGTAATGGTTACCCCAAATTGTTAGGCATATGTGTAATCGAGGACGGTATAATTATGTTGAATGTAAGAAATTGGAAGGCTGCCGCAAAAAACAGAGAAGACAGGCGGAGATGGATTGAGGCTGCAAGCGATTGAGCAAGAAGAGAAGAAGAAGAAGTACTAACTACACTTTGGATTGAGGCCAAATAGTTTATCTTTGAATCATTGTTCCGGGAATGAGGATTTCTGGATGGTTCTCTGATGTTTTGCGACCTCGAAACGGAAGGTTAAATAAATATAATCTACGGTTTTTTTATTCGCTTCAAATTTTTAGCAATAGTTCAAATCCAATTAAAGGGAAGGGATTAGCTCAGTGGTAGCGCGCTGGACTAGCAACGCGGAGATCACGGGTTCGAATCCAGTCGTGCTGCCCTTAGATTTTCTCTTCCTAGGAGCCCCTACAGCCCACTATCCGGTGATGGACAGTGTTGTCTGTAACAGGAGAACACTGTCCGGAGGCCGGCAGTGCACTGAGAAGGCTCCGGGCGCAAATGACCGCAGATGTTGAGACGCCTTAAATAAATAAAAAAAAAAAAAAAAAATCCAATTAAAATACTTCTTTTAAAAATTCAAATTGTTTGGAAAACTTGGAAAACGATGATAGCATTCGACAAATTCTGTTTTATGAGAAACAGTCCCAGAAATTATTTGACCACCCTTATTTAGGATAATTAAACTTAAAAAAAAAAACACGTATGATTAAAATTCACTTGAAAGAACGTTGTGAGGAATGTTCCATTATAACACACTCCCAGAATAAATATCCCGGGGGTGTGGGGAACTAGGATTCGTGATTCTGCAAAATAAAATACACCCAGTAAATGTCAAAGCACACTTAGTAAAATGTTACATATATTCTGAAAAGCATATGCAGTAAATGGTTGCTATGACCAATCTGTTCGCTCAGGGAGTGACACAGATTGTCAATCGTCGCTCGTCGGGTAGAGTGGCCTGGCCCTCTTGCCTAGCGCACACTACTTATCGGTGATCGTTGTACGAACAAACGGCCTGGCTCTCCTGCCTAGCGCAGATGTCTTGAAACGGTGATCGCTGGATGAGTAAACGGCCTGGCTCTCTTGCTAGCGCAGATGCTCTGAGAAGTTAGTTAAGGGCCTGCCTAGCTAGCGCCAAAACTATTAGAAGAGTTTCTAATCGCCGAGTACTTCTCTCTCCCTCTCTCTCTGATTATTCTGGTCGCGGATGGCCCCTTATATACGATTCTGAGGTGGTAGGGATGGTGTCCAGTAGGCGGGCCTAGCCGGTGAAAGTTCTCCCCTCTGTAGTGGAGTAGGAGAGTCCTAGTGTAGTGGGGGTGTGCCTCCCTAGTGAAAGGTCCACTTGGTGCAAACCTGGTGGCCGGGCGGAGAACTGTTGTTACATCCTCCCCCTTGAGCTCAGGTGTTGCTTGCAATGGCTGAGCTCACATCAATGGCGTGGTCGGCCTCTCTTCCTTAACCTTCGGATTGGCTTTTCCTGGGCGTCTGCGGTGCAGGGCGTCAGGCTTGACACGTGGTATTTGCCCAGTGGTATCGTCGGGTTGTCTTCGGCTGCTACTTCATAGCTGACGGGTCCCTGTGCGTGTAGAATGACGTAGGGTCCGTCCCTTCGTGGAGCGAACTTGGCTGTTCGTCCTTTCGTCTTACTGCTCTGTGTGTGGGTAGTGATCCACACGCGGTCTCCGGGCGCGTACTGGGGGCCGGGACGTGCTCGTTGGTCTGCGTATTTCTTCTGCCGGTCCTGAGCCGTTTCCTGGTTGTCTCGGGCTCTGTAGTAGGTGTCTGCCATGCGCGAGAGGGCTGGCGTGATTTCGGCGATGAAATTCTCTGAAGAGATGACTTCTCTTAAGTCATGTTGGATCTCTGCGGGGTCCGTAATTCTCTTCCAAACGTTAAGTATGCAGGCGTCATCTTGGTAGCCTGGCATTCAGCGGTGTTGAGAGCGAATCTGATAGCGGGCAGTCTCCTTGGCCAATCGCTGTGGTCTTCTCCTACGAGGATAGCTAACTGCGTCTTCAGTTCTCGGTTTCGTCTCTCCACGGGGTTCGCTGCCGGATGGTAGACTGGTGTAAAGGCTTGTGTAATGCCTAAACAGAAGGTGATGTACTGCATCACGTGACTGATGAACTGCGTTCCATTGTCGCTGATCATCTTCCTTGGTATTCCGTATCGTAAGAAGAACTCGTTTAGTATTAGTTCTCCGCAGCGCTGTGCCGTAGCTTCTTGTAAGGGAAAAAGCTCTATCCATCGGGATGCTGTGTCCTCGATGACTAATATCCACTTGTACCTTTCGACTGATTCGGGTAAGAGACCGAATAAGTCTACGGCGATGACTTCGAATCGCTGGTTCATTGGTGGGGTCCTGAGTAGTCCTGCGGGCTTCAAGTTGGATGCCTTGTACCTCTGGCATGTCGTGCAAGCTCGTATATACTCTTCAATGCTGTGTCGCATTCCTGGCCAGTAATAATGCTGAATTATCCTCTGGTAGGTCTTGTGAATACCGTTATGTCCTGCTGTGGGCGCATCGTGGTACTCCTTTAGTATAGCTACTCGTTCGTGTACTGGCACAGCTAGCTGTGCGTTGTCCACCTCCTCGTCGGTGGCGTATCTGTAAAGCCAACCATTCGATATTAGATAACCTCTGGCGGACCATCTAGCTGCTTCACCATCTTGCTCTGGATCGGTGAAGGCGTCTAGTATTTTCTTCAGCTCGGGATCCTTGGACTGTTCTTCCCGGATCTCCGTAGCGCTTCTTCTCGGCATGTCTATAGTGAGGGTACAGACTGCGTAATTCTCTTCTTCAGGGGGCCTTGATAACGTGTCGGCCACTGCGTTGCTCCTTCCGGGTGTGAATTTGATCTGAAATACGTAGGGTTGTAATTGCAGGGCCCAACGGGCGAGTCGGCCTGTAGGTGATTTCAGGGTCATCAGCCACTGTAGTGGTTGGTGGTCTGTGACTATCAACGTGGGGCTGGCCTCGATATATCCTCTGAACTTGAAGACTGCCCATACTAAGGCGAGTGCTTCTCGTTCGGTCGTCGTGTAGTTTCTCTCAGGCGCTGTAAGCAGGCGGCTGGCGTACTCCACGGGATGTTCTTCTTCTTTCTCCCCCTGGACTAAGACTGCTCCAATAGCATAAGCACTAGCGTCGGTTTTGATAGTGAAGGGGCGAGTTTCATCGGCAGGCTGGAGGATGGGTGCTGACGTCAGTAATTTCTTTAGCTGGTCAAATCCATCTGCTTGGTCGGTGGTCCATGTCCATGTGGCGGCTTTCCTGGTGAGCAAGGTCATCGGTCGAGCGATCTTGGCAAAGTCTGGGATGAATCGTCGGTACCACGAGCAGGTCTGAAGGAAACTCTTAAGTTCCTTTACGTTCCTCGGTGCGGGTCTCTGGAGTATAGCTTCGATCTTCTCTGGATCGGGGGTGAATCCTCTAGGCGTAATCACGTGGCCTAGGTACTTGATTCGTTCGCAGCAGAAGTGGCATTTGGGCCGGTTGGCCTTCAGCTTGTACTTCTCTAGATGCTGAAATACCTCTTGTAGGTCTGATAGATGCTCCTCGTAGCCTGGTGAGGGCACTATTAGGTCGTCTAGGTAGACTAGCAGTGTGATGTGGCTGAGTCCAGTTCGAAACTTGTCCATAAGTCTCTGAAAGGTGGCTGGTGCGTTGCGTAAGCCGAATGGCATTCTGTTAAACCGGTAGGTTCCAAAAGGTGTGATGAAACAGGTTTTATCTCGATCCTCTAGTTTCCCCTTGATCTGCCAGTACCCTGCTCTGAGGTCTAGCGTGCTCATATACTGCGTCCCTTTAGCAGTGTGCAAGATGTCATCTATCCGTGGCAGTGGATAATGATCTGCTTTAGTGACTGCATTCAACTTCCTGTAGTCAATGCATAGCCTGTACGTGTTAGTAGTAGGGTAAAAAGACCGGTTCTAGCACAGGGGCTACGGAGCCAAGTCTTTTTTGGGGGTTGCAAGAACGCCGCTGCCATCATCCAAATCAATGAGCTTAATTCAAAGATGACGTCATCAGATTAAATATTATCCAAATCGCGCCCCACCCCCACCCCCAGGCCAGACCTAAATTCAAGAGATAGCCCCCAACCTCCCACCCCAGGCCAGACCTAAATTCAAGAGAAAAAAAAAGATTTCTACATGACCTTGAATCGAACCAGCAAACCCAGCACTCACAGTCGGTTATATAAACCAGTAGACCACCGCTGCCACTCGGTCCTATGTAGAAAAAGATCTCGTCTATAAATTTATGTGCGTTGTACGAGCGCGTTCCAAGTTAGTTGTTTAGTTGTAGTAGTGTGTTTTAAAAAAGTTTTTTTTATTACTGCTTACACCTATTAATTATAGCACGTAGTTTTCAACGGAAGAGAGAGAGGAAGTTAAGATGACGCAACATTTAAGCTGATAAGAAGGTTTTACATATATATCGCAGAGCAGCTCGCTATCATCCTATCTTCGACCTTGAGGTCAATCTAATGCGATAACTTAGCATTATTGTTTTTTTAATTGAATTTCAGTCGGTCAGAAGACCGCACAGCCGCTGTTATGACTCACTCGAGACATATATAGATAAAAACAGTTGGTTAGAAGATATTGCATAATTGTAGATGTCCTTGGTCTTATCAGCATATACTGTTTAATCACACCAAACCATTATGATACTGGGTGTTAATATTATACCTATTAAAAAATGCATACCAGCTAATAAATATTTTTTGAGGAGTTAGAATAAAAACTCATTTATATAATTGTTTTACAAATTTTTTATTATCAATTTGTTACAATGACATGTTTATGGTATAATACATTGAATAATTAATAAAACTCATTTATTTAATTTTTTATGGTATAATACACTGTTTTGATCAATTAATACCAAAATATTTATAATGTATCATAAAAAAAACATAAAATTAATTTTTTGGTCTAATATGTTTACGCAAACGTTAATCTGCATCAATATCCTGCACTAAAATGTCCCGGTGTCCATAGGCCAACGAGTTTATCCCATCAGGCAGGATGAACCGTTTATTATCTGAGGCTGAAAGGCTTCGTTTATTAATTAAGGTGGAGTAGACTTTATGCCCTACCGACCGAATAGATTTCATTATGCTTAACATCGAGACATCGTTGAATAGGACGGATTTATAATCGGCAAATCCAAGTTTCTTAAGCGTAGATCTTTGCACGCCTTTTGCACGCTTCTTTATATCCCCATCCACATCAATAGCATACATCTTCGGACGCAATGCAACCACTTCGGTAATTATGCGCCCATCCACTTCATCCTTAAATTTCCCCCATACCTTTTTATTTTTAATTGAGAAATTCGGATGGCTTGGATGATATCCTGACGTGTCAAAATGATCTTCCATTTCCAGCATATCCTTAAAAATGTCATCTGTGCTGATACGGTACAATAGGGAGTCCGTATCCGTATATATTAAACGAAGCCGTTCTGGTCCATATTTTTGCAGCATAATGGAGTAATGAAATTTGAAAATTATATCCTTCGAGATCTCCAACATAGAAAAGCCCACGTACGGAACTTTGTTAAAGTATATCCTCGTTTTGGCCATCCTAACACCAACCAAATTCTCATCATATATTTTAGCATCGAGGAATGTTGGCTTTGCAATTAATTTCATTAATCTGCTATCATTAGTGACAAGCTCAAAGTTCATCCTTTTACGCACATTCTCCATAGTTTTCCCAAAGTTTGCATTATTATATAATTTGTACTGATTCTTCTCAAAAGCGTTGGTTGCACGAGTCCTCATATCCGTGTTTAATTTGATGTAAGGAAGAAGCCATGGTGATTGCTTAAATCGAAGGGCTCTACGAACCCGCACCAGCTGCAGCCCATAATCGAGGGCCTGTTTAAGAGCAATGTAGTGAACCACGTATCTCTCCCGCTTGCCAAGATGAGGAATCAATTTTTTAATATTTCCCTCACTGTTAGGAGGCGCCATTGTTTCTGCAAGAAATGGGAGGTCGTTGTGAAGCGGATGAAGATGTTCAGGATATTCCAGATCCACTTCTAATATATATCCAAAGTCGGAATCATCAGGGATGTCTTGAACTTGAATCTCTTCCGGCTGTTCCACCCATTCAAAGCCTCCATAAGGTAAAAACCTACTCTGTGCATCACCATATAAATTGTTTGCATCGTAATACATGATGAATACTGACTCTTGCGTTGGATCATAGGTTTGCATGTATTTATTATTGGCCTTGCCATACCGTAGGGAAGCCTGGCAGATACCTCCTCTTATGCCACGTTCGACCATTAGAATCATTTCATAATCAAGCAGAAGTTCCAATTTAATGCCTGTTAACCTCAACATAGCATCCCACGC
Organism: Triatoma infestans; assembly: GCA_011037195.1. Taxonomy (NCBI): domain Eukaryota; kingdom Metazoa; phylum Arthropoda; class Insecta; order Hemiptera; family Reduviidae; genus Triatoma; species Triatoma infestans. The sequence goes on from JAAEAF010005889.1 coordinate 24,813, forward strand.
CATACCGGGAGCAGTGAAATAATGCGCAGGATCGATTTTATGAGTACTCATTGTCACACATCTAAAGTTTTCAAAGACATCAGCCAGCAACAAAACATCAGTCTTTAAATAGATATCACTATATTCTCCCAACGTTGTACACTGAAACTCGTTCCACACCTTCACTGCATGGTTATAATCCTCTTCGCCAATATGGCTGTCCGTCAAGGCGTTGTAGAATGCAACCTTAGGTGGTAAATTTTCTTCATCCAATTTCTGCCAGGAACTCACATAGTCGTACGGGAAAACGCCTTTTCTTAATACAAGGGGCAGCTGCGTTTCAGTGAAATATTTCGCAGTTTCCATGAAAGAAGATTTTGGTAAGTAATAAACTAGTTGAGCCAGACTCTCTGCCATGAATCTGAATGAATCCAAGAAGCGAAATTGAATACCATTAATGTACTTTGCAAATGAAATAAACTTCTCTTCAGTATGAGGTATTACATTAACTCTGCCTGGAAGTTTCCCCAATTCTTTAATAATAAAATGCGAATCGTGCCCGCTGAGATTGTGAATGAATACTGGAACATAAGTTGGTTGCCGGCATCGCAAATTACAATTATTACATGCAGCGCCCCTATATTTGCCTGAAATATGACAATGATCCCGCACCTTATGGTTGGCTTCGCTGAATGTATGATTGCAGAGATAACAGGTATCAGCTGCCTTCCATTCTCTTTCTTCTAACTCACTAATCACTACGTCCACATTTTTGTTTAACATCTTGCCAATGACTGTTGATAAATCGCTTAGATGACGTAAGAATTTTTCAGCTGCATTCTCTCCCCTATATAGAAATGGTTCTTTAAGCGTCCAAAGATGTTCTATTTCATCGGTGGGTTTTACATAGGCGCAGAAAGAAAACGGTTCATGTTCCTGATAGTTCGTTGTAGATGATCGGGCTTGGGAAGGCGCACATGAATGTATAGGTTTTAAAAGGCACTCGAAATCGGCGTAAATCACAAAATTTGCTTTTAGCTGACGTTCAACGTTTTTAAATTCTATAAAAGGTTCTTCAGTTGGGAGTTTAACAGCTGCTGGAATGTTATCGCCACAATATATCCTGTGTTCTTGTAGTTTATCCTCTGCTGATTTTCCATAACGCCCATCAAAGTGTGTAAAACAGCGTTCACACAACTGTATTGCATGCGCATAGTTTGTTTTTTGCCCGGAAACCAACCTATTGAAATGTTTAATAAAAACATAATGTTTTTCTCCATCTTGCATGAGTAAAAGGTCGCGATGGTCTTGCAGTTCTTCTTTAACAACCTTCAGCGGGTAAACACTATTATCACCATCCAACCCGAATACATTTATTGATATATTGTTTACTTTTTCGAACTTTTTGATCTGGTGAAGAGGCGTGGGGAATGAAACGCACTCAAAATTATAAGGATGGACCAGCGTTTTATATTTACTAACACGTTGAGGGTTTTTATCCACAAATTTTGCTAATACAGCATATTTAAAACACTCCTCGTCGTAATTCTCCGGATTTATACAAGCCTTCTTAGCAGCGATAGATTTAGGAAGTTTGATATATGTCGACCCTCCTAGCGGCTTGTACATATTTATCCGCAACCTTGCTCCATCTATCCCAACCAGCTTCCATCCCCTCTTCTCTAACTGTGCCTCTTCCATTTCGTTCACTAATTTCTTGAATATATGTTCGAGAAACTCACCGATATCTGTGTCCATATAAATGGCCTTATTCCGAGTTTTAAATGATCTATCAGTTTGTTCCCCGAGTGTGTTCTCAAACAGACATTCCACCACTATATTAATTTTTAGCGTACGTTTCTCTTCCAATTGTTGTTTAATGAGCTCGTATAGACGCCTTTTAATCGACTGCAGAAACGTAGATAGATCTTCAAATTCCGCTGAGTGCAGAAAATATGACCTTATTCTCCCCCGACATGCCGATTCATATTCTTCAGATGCCCGTTTCAACAATTCCGCTTTAGTTGGTTCCACACATGCCTTTTCAGCGCCTGAATTATCATATCGAGCTTTCTTTACAGGAGGTCGGTCAGCACAGACTATTTCATGTCGCTCGCCGTTATATCTATTCAAAAAAGTCCGTTTACAGCCCTTACAGACATACATCTGGTTTGCATTACAGTATCTTTGGTGGCGATAGAGATTCTTCTTCAAAGTGAATGTTTTTCCACATTTCTCACAGCTAAATGTTGCCATCTTGAACGATGTTTAACGTGTAGGAAGTCTCACTAAGACTGAGATCCATACCTCACGCATCTATATTTATACCTTCGGGAACCGACTTTGCGCATGCGCATAACTTTTCCCCAAAATGTAACACAATCTAGAGTAATAAAGTACAAAACAAGTTTTAAGCATGTGCATAGCATTTCTCAAATGTGACACGATCTAGAGTAATAAAGTACAAAACCATTGTTGCGCATGCGCATAGCATTTCTCAAATCTAGAGTAAATTGGTATATTAATAAACGGAAATAGCACTTTTAGGAGACAACCTAACCCCCCACCTCCGCCTCAAAGGTGCCTAAAATGCATTTTCCCAGAGAAATATTTCAAATAAAAATTGTAGATCCTTGTATGTGTAGCTGATATATCAATTTTACTGAAAATTGTTGGAACTATTTTGAAATGATTGCAAAATCCATTCAGTAAAGTGGTACTTCCGCTTGAGGAATTTCGACAGATAACGTACTTCTGGAACCCCATGTGATACCCCAGACGGAATAGCGTGTTTGAACTAATTACTATAACACTAAACAGAAAAATGGTTAAATATTACGTAATGTTCTAAAAATAGATCTTTAGAGGCGGTGACCTTGAAAGGAAGTTGAAACTATAAACAATTAGCTATCGAATATGCATATTTACATATTTGTAAAAAATGAATGTGTGTGTGTGTGTGTGTGTGTCGGATTCATTGACCTTTAGATAGCAAGACTATGCATGTTTTTTGCAACATTGTGCCAGACTTGATTGAAGTATTATTATTTCGCGCTGGTTGAAACACCAATTTTGGCGGAAAAAAAATTTTGAAAAACTTGTTTTATTTCCTTAAAAATATAATATTAAAAATCATTCACTCATTTCATTTATTTATTGTGATGAAGAACCCTCTGTAATCTATAAAACAGATTTAAAAAATAAATATAAATACAAGTGGAAGTGTTTTCTACTTCAAACACGCATGACCAACTCCATGCCGGCCTGGTCATACTCTGAATATAAACTCTCGCAGAAGGTTGGAGGGGTGAGGGCAAATGAGGCAATCCCCACTTTACATCATTAATATTCCCCCTACTGCCAATAGAAAGAACGCAGCGAATTTTAGGTGAACAATAGGGCATATATGTAAGCAGTTTTTCTCTTCCAAAAATATTTTTTTAAGAAAATGCACTTAGTATTCCAAATTAATGAAATTCATCGGTGTTTTTATGGAAAAATCATAAAAACTAAAAACTGTTCAGTAAAACACAGTTCCGGCTTACTAATTTTTCTT
>JAAEAF010005890.1:0-54561 GCA_011037195.1 Triatoma infestans
GTTTGTTTTTTCTATTTTTTTTTTTTTATTATGAGGGAGTGAAAAAGCCCAAATTGGCTTAGTCCCACGATTTCGGCGGCATGATTGTTATCAATTGTCACTGATAATTGATACAATTATTAATTTCCATTGATGATAATAATAAGTTCACGGCCAGCATTACAATCCTCTCCACAAATTCTGATACAGGTTCATCGTTTAGACCGATCTCAATCTCTCGCGGAAAGATATGTGGAGTAGAAAAAGTAAATAAAAGTATTTTAGGAAGATAACTTTCAACTTCTGCCCATTCTCTCTACTATTTACTTAAAGCAGATTCCTATTCTTCAGGACGACAGAACTCTTTGCCTTATACTGTTCCTTGACTAAAGTGATCTACTTGGAATATGTAATTGCAGAAGCACTAAGGGCATATGGAGGCTAAAAGATTTATAAAAAGTATTAGACATGGGGACTTGAAGAAAATGGGGAAAGTATATTCTCTCCTATTATGATACAATTGCGAATCGTGGTAGTTGTGTTGACTACATGCATAGACAGTCATTTACACGGAAATACGCCGGACGTCCAGTCCCCGTTTCACTAATACTAGGTCCACATAAATATGTCCAAATGGGAGGGCAACATTTCTCAAGGCAACAAGGAATGCTTGTGGAGCTGGAGGTTAAGAATATCTTAAGATATTGTAGTCGGTCCGATAGATTGCTGGGAGAGGTTTCTTAGGATAAGCTTTTTATTTTCTGGAAGAATAAGGAATAAGTGCTATATCAGCTTTTATGTACCCAATTATAACAACAACAACAATAATAATAATAATAATAATAATAATAATAATAATCTTGGTATTTACAGCCTAATTTGGTAATTGGACGTTAAGGGCGCCTGAAAAAATAGATATTATTTTACTTACTACTTACTTTTTCTTGGAATTTACATTACATACAATATAATGTATCCAATGTAGACATACCTTAAAACACAAAATGTATTATATTTAGTGATGTTTATACTAAACTGGACTTAAGGATTGGTAGTATGAAACGCGATCAACAGTCTATCTGGCAGGCCTTTCTTAAAATCAAAAAAACTTTAGTAAAAGATAAATATTATTCCAATATATATCCAATCTTACTATTTACTACTACATCAAAAAGCGTCTTGTTTGAAGTAACTTTTTTTTAAAGATAGGTCAATAATTGATAACTAATTATTTGTCTCTAAATTTTATAAAAATTATTAAACAAATATAAGATAAGAATGAAATCATTTGTATACATTTATTAAATTAATGAACTCATCAATTAAAATAGGTTTCATGAACAATAACTTTAGTAAATTGAAAACGTTGTTAAAAGATCCATTATTATATAAATGTTTGTCATTTAAATTTATACCACTGTGGAATTATATTAAAATTGCAAAGAGATTCTAACGACTACTGTATTAGATGTACATAACTAATTTCATTTTTTTTATCTAATATTTGTAACTTGTACATTGCCTTGCGGACTGAAACGTTGCAACTCATATCTCAAAAAAAAAAAAAATGTTTCACCGATGATAAACTAATTTAAGAAAATTGGTCACTAAGAGAAAGTAAAGAAATTATAAACTTTTTAAATTACTTTCTCACATTTTCTTCTTACCTTTCTCTCTCTGTTTCTAACTCTATTATATTACTTTCATTTCTATCTTTCATCTTGATATAATACACAAAAACCATTGTATAAGTTCTTAAATTAGTATTCATTTTATCTAAACTTTAGTTAGCAAATTTTTAGATGTTTTAGAAATTTTACATAATTGTGGGGACTATTGTGAGGAAGTGGGGATTATTTCCTTTACAATTTTATTCAAAATAACTTTTATAAATAAATATATATTCCCAATATAAATATATATCTATATATTCCCATTTTAAAAATTAAGTCCTACACTTATTTTAAACTTTCATAATTAAAACAAAACTTGTAAGTAAGAAGTTGAATTCTGTAAAACTAAGTAAGTTCAAGTTTGTAACTTTCCATAAAAAAATGAAATGATTTTAATTATGACATTCTCAATGAAAATATTTATTGTACAGACAAATTTACAGCTTACAAAAACAACACTGTCTACACAATTATTTATTTGTAATTTATTCTTTTATTATTAATATTATTTTAAAAGGTGTACTGCACTGGGGCCATTAAGTGTCTATTGTGACCCAACGGGGTTCCGCGAATGAAACCATTCTACCTATAGCCCCTATTCAGTTTAATTTCTCCATAGGAATCCTGATAAAACCGGGAAATTTCTAGGGAGGAGGTAACATTCTCCTTCAATGCCTGGCAGGTTTTCCTTGCTTTAATACTTCGTTTGAATAACATCCTCTGACTGCTCATTCTCTATCTTCTTATAGAATTTGCAGATGCTTTCTAGGCCAACTTCTTTGGCTTCGGACGCTCCCTGATGAGTCTGGAACCTGTTTCCATGCGATGACTGATTGCCACCTCAGACCTTTTCTCGCCGTAATTGCCCAGAGAAGTTTTAGCCTAACACAGTCATAGAAGCGTCATCCGAGCATGCTCTCTTGAGTTGTTCCTCGTGTCTGAGAGCTCTTCTCGTAGATACTGATCTTTACCTCACAAAAGCGTTCTAATAGCCCATGAAGGTGCATACTGCGCTTTTTAACGCCAAGGTGTGGCCGCACTTTACTCGTACTTTATCATACAATGGTATTTGGTAATGAGGTTATTGTTAAAATAAACTAATGACTTATTAATTATTAAGCAAACAAATTTAATGCTTTACAGAAATTGCGTCACAGCACTGATTCATTAAAAATAAGATTTAATTTAAAAAGACAACAAAAACGAACTAAAAAAAAAAAAATTATAAAGAACCTTCGGTATTATTAATTACGGTTAATTCTTCGAAATCCATTCCTTATTTGGGACCTTTTGACTCATGCAACAAGTGGAAGCAATGGGCTGTCCTATTTTCATCCTGCCTTTTTTCTTTAAGGTCTAAGCGGTTTTAAATGCCTTGCTTCTTATTTCTTTAAACCGCTTTGAATTGAACATCGATTAGTGTGACAATTAGAGCGTGTTTTCTTTTAACTAATTAAGATATTTTCGTGGCAATGCGGTTACTGCTTGTTGAAAATTAAAATTGCAATTCCATTGGAAAATAAGTTTCTTTCTGAGTAAGAAAAAAATGTTTTTAGCATTTAGTTTGTATGTGTTTGTATAAATGTGTGTGTTTTGTTTGCGAACAGGATAACCAAAAATGAAGAATCGCAAGAAATTTACACATTTTGTAATAATTTTTATTTATTGTAAACATTTGTCTATGGTTTTGATTTTCACCATGTTTCGGGGGAGCTGGAACTTTAGGGTTCCCTCTTATCCTGGTGAGAGCTAAGGGAACTAAATCTTTAATAAAAAAATCCAACAAATAAAAGTATTTGTTAACCGTTGTTGTATTATGTTATGAAGAAATTCAGTTCGGTCAAGAACGAAACATTCAATTATGCCAATGATTCGACAAAGTTTCATGCCTTTATCAAGGCTTTAACATTTAGATAGTCTAAAGGATTTCGAAAAAGAATTTTTAGTGGAACTTCAAACTTACATTTTTTACCGCACAGAAACATAAACAAAGAAAATTAGAAAATTAAAAGTTACTAGATGCTTTTAATCATCTCCAGAAACGGAGAGAAAAATACAATATTTATAGTAAAGAAGAAATATATTTACAATTAATTGGAATGGCGGAAAGAGGTGAAGATCGAGATGAGATCTGAAGATAGATAAAGTTGGGGCATGATAAACAATGTCAGATTTCCAAAGGGAAATGGCACGAACTGGTAATGATTTACAGTATGCTGCTCTCTTGTATGAAATGTAGAGGGCGGAAGGGCGGGAACAAAGGTGAAGGCATTGCACAGGGGATTTGAAATGTAGAAGTTGGAAGAAATATGCAGTAATCTGGGACTCGATGGAAGGTTCCAAGGAATTACTGATGACGGATATTAAAATAAAGCTATCTTAATACAGAGTACGACTGAGAGATAAGACGAATCAGAGGGAATAATTCATTAAACGTTTAAGTTCTTTTTTTTTTCTAGATCCTCAGAGAGGTGCCCTATACACACCGGCATCCTTAATCAAAATGGGCGAAAATTAATGAGGAAACTAATAGTTGGTGGATTTTTTGGGATAAGAGGTGCTAGGAATGGTTTAAAATTTGGAAGTTAAGGATGGACCGCTTAGAAATTTGGCACATTGACTCTTCCTGAAAAGTTGCCAATCAAAATTAAGCTAAGATTTTATTTTTTAACCATAGGAAAGTACTGGATAGGGTCTCGTCAAGAAGTAGGAACGAAAATGAAGGAGGAACTTGATTAAGGGTTTAGAACCGATCACGATTGTCTTTACTTTCAAATTATTCTGATCAGTGAAGTCTTGATCGGTTTGAGGACGTCTTGGATTTTTAGAGAGGAAATGGGGTCGAATGGGGGAAAGAATAAATAAATTTGGAAGTTATCGGCATAATGATGACACTCACAATGTTGAATAGATGGAAGGAGATAATTTGTTTATGTAATAAAGAGAAAAAAAAGTAGAAAAGAGAAATTTATTTTTTAATATTTATGTTGGATGTTTTTTTCTAATTTATTTTTAATATTACAATCATTATTACATCATGATCGTCACAAAAAATTGTCTACATTTCTTAATAAATTCACGTCAAATAATTTAAATGCAGATATATACTGTGGCATTATAATGTTCGGTTGGAATTCTCAATTTGAGATAAAACCCATTTCTTGGATATGCTAATTACTGCAAAATTCCTAGAGTTGATAAAATGAAATGAGATAATAGCAGTGCAATAAAATTATTTATATTTAAGTTTTTTTTTTTAAAGAAGTAAATTACTATAATACTAGAGATGTTTTATCTTAGAATATTAATTTATCATTATTATAATTATTAAAAACATGGTGTGAAACACTCACACGTCTGTCTCTTACTGTGAAATGGCAAATATTTTTCACACTTACAATTCTTATTACTGTTTAAAACTGTCGGCATTTTTATGGAGAAAATAATAAAAAACTGAAAAACCTATTCAATAAAGTCGCATTTCCCATCATCCGATTTTCTTCAAACTCGGATTTTCGAAAACTTATTTAATTCTAATTAATATTATTTAGATGATAGAATTGTGTAACAATCTGAAATAGCACTTTAGAGGGAACCATAACCCCACCTCACCGCCAAAAGTGCCATTAAATAAATTTTTCTGGAGAAATGTTTCAAATACAAGTTGTAGCTCTTTCTACGTGTAGATGATATTAAAAGTTCAAAGAAAATAGTTTAGAGCCGTTTTTGAGAAAAATGCAAAAAACTAAAAACTACTTCCAGTAAAGCGCACTTCCGGTCATCCGATTTTCGTCAATCTCGGGAATTCCACAGCACATTTAATTTTTATTAATATTATTTAGATGATACAATTGTGTAATAACTGGAATAGCACTTTAGAGAAAACCGTAACCCCACCCCTTCCCCAAAGAGGGCCCTTAAATGAATTTTCCCAGAGAAATATTAGAAATAAAAGTTATAGCTCTTTGTATGTGCAGTTGATATATACAAATTCAAAGGATATCGTTAAAGTCGTTTTCCAGAAAATCACAAAAAACTTAAAAAAAAAAAAAAAAAAACAAAAACACATTCAGTTATGTGGTATTTCTGGTTGATGGATTTTGCCCGAAATATTCGTGTCTGTTATAGTGCTTATACCTAATCCGAATATCAAATTTGAGCTTCTTGCAACTTTTCGTTTTGAGATATTCTTTTCACTCACATCCATGCATACAAAAACACACACACACCCACCTGTAGACCATTTTCTAATAACAACTTTTTTGGACTCAGGAGACCTCAAAACGTGTATTTCCGGTGAAAACTCAATTTCGAAAATCTGGCACGATCGCAATACCTTCTCTAACAGTAGTTGGGTTTCATTACTTCTTTTTTTTTTATTTAGCAATAAACCTTTCGGTTATTATGCTCTTCCAATCAATCTAGTATTTAACTCCACCCTTTCAACCTTCATTCACATAATTGCCGGGGTGCCAATCCCGGTTCAGACCCTCCCACCTTATGCGATGGCTCCCGAAAGAAAATACATATTTCAATACTTAATATAATGTTGGAACTTGCCATCCCTGGCCATGATTGGCTCCCTTTCACTGCATTCATACATGATACACATTCATTCAATTATCCATTCATAACTGCAATCACGCCAATAAATACAAGTATACCAACCGTTACATTTACTCCATTTGTTCATTCTAAACCTCAATAATACACTGTTCCAAATCGGGGTAGAGTACTCTATATTCCTCTGGTCCCTTAATTCTATAACTAAAGTTAAAATATTTTATAAATTTTGTACAAAGTATTTACACTTGATAGATTTCTTCAAATCTTGCCATAAACCTGTCTACATTAGCTGGGTCATTTTTCAAAGCCTCGGTTAAGGAGTTTGGAATATTATTCTGTTGCCTATGTAGTTGGTACGACTGACATTCAATGATAATATGCTGGACGGATAATGGGACATTACATGAACTACCCATTGGGATAGGATCGCCATACATCAGGTAACCCTGGGTCAGCCAAGTATGTCCGATCCTCAAACGAGCCACTACTACCTCCTCTCTCCTGATAGATCTACAGGAAGAGTCCCAGGTGGGTTTCATTACTAATAGAGAAGAAAATAAAATCCCAACTTGAAATTTATCCAGCATATTTAATTAATCATTATTGCTAACTGACATGTAATTATTCCATGAAAAAATGCTATTTTAGAAGAAAGCATTTCGTTAGAGCATTCTAGAAAATTTTATTTTTAACAAAAATTTTACTCCATCTTACTACTATAAAGAGAAAATGTTTATACAATTGTGTCAAATTTTCAAAATTGTCTTGTGAAAACATATGTATTTTGAGATCCCTTAAGTATGGAAAAAATTGTTTAGTGAATGTTCTAAATAGATGTGTGCTTGTCAGTACAAAATGAATAATATAATCCTAAAAACTAAAACAAAAAAATATCGCAGGAAGCTCAAATTTGATATGCTGTTTAGGGATTCAACAACTTATTTTCAGATTAATAACCATCAATCGGAATTTCAACATAACTGATTGTTTTTCATTCAGTTTTTCATGAGTTTCTCAGAATAGCTACAAAGATTTTATTTGAATTTCACAATCTACAAATAATGACGCAGATAAATGCCTATCACTTTTATTTGCAAATAAACATGCATTTTTGCTGGAAAATTGATTTTATTACAGTCTTCCCTCTTTATACAGGAAGTGGCTACAGAAACCAAACTCGCTACCTCCTAGAAGATGTATTGTGACTGCTGGAATGTTTATAACTGAAAAAACATATATACAGCCATCTGAAAAAAGTGTAGGAAAGTTCAGTTAGGAAGTTGCTCTGCTAAGTGAACTTATATAGTTATCGTACATTAGTTATCGTATATAACTTTATGTATAGATAAGCCTGTTAAATTTATTATCCTATTATTTTATTAACCTATTAATAATTCGAAACTTTTTTTTCCGGAATAATTGAATATAGAAACATTTTGGGAACCCTATTAGATTGCAAATGCTATTTTGGAGTTAGATCTTGCTGACCGCTGAGCTTCTAGGTACTCACATTCTAGTATCTGCTATACGTTGAGAACTAACGTTTACCTCCACTACCGACCACTATATTTTTGGTTAATCTCAATGTTAGGTGCAACTAAATATTAGGTGGACATTCCATGTTTAAAGAAAATTAGTCACTTATAATTCTATTGACTGTAGTAATGTGTGAGTGTTTAATACCAGATCCTCTTTTTTTTTCAATAAAAACCTGATTCAAATAAAATATTAACGATTTTGGTACATCCATTTATCGTATTACATCTCTGTATTCTGGCCCACTGACTGGCCGTCATCACTGTCAAATGCTGTTCCATTGCAGTCTCAGTCTGGCGGGTACGAAAACCATGTTCGTAATGGTGAACTTTTTCAGGGATCGTGACATTCAAATATTGAAATGTTCAAATGTTTGATATTCCAAACATTGGATGCACCCTATGACTTGCAAAAGTAGTCATTATATGAAAATACAGAGTTAATCGTACCCAGAGATTAAACTCGGTAACTCATTATCATACCAGTTTCCTAACTGAACTTTCTTACATCTTTTTTCACATGCCTGTATATCAGAGACATTTTCCGTGATAGCCTGCTTCTTTTTGTGGTCAACGACCCGTTTCGGGCGTTTGCCCGTCATCAGGATGTTTTTGTTAAACTGTGTAATAACATAGACTTGCACAGAGCAAATACAGTTGATACACTCGGTTAGCGAGATAAATCTTCCAAGGTTGAGGTTGATGTTACGGCTGATATTTAGTCCTTAAAGTGAAGCTGGAAACTCACAGTTGGAGATTGACTGGGGTACTCATCAAGTTTGGAGACTGACCTCTTCAAAGTAGAATTTGTGACTGACCGGCAAGCCCCTCAGATGGTCAGCTTATATTCACTTTATCTCATCACTAGAGACAGTTTCTAGGCGAGAGATTAGCTATCGTGATTGAAGCCCATTCGCCAATACATTGCAGTGGGCATGACAGAAGAGTAATGCGTAACTGAAATGCGCTTGGTAGTGAGATAGTGACGCCTTCCATGCAGTTGTTAATGAAATTACTGAGTCAATCTTTTCTGTGGCAAATTTTGTAGTTATTGGTTCCATTACAATATCTTCATCTACTCTGCATTGTCTACCCCGTATTCTTCTCTCCTAACGACGACCAATCTTGTGCTATAACCAGCCAACGGAACATGCTAAGTCCAGTGCAGCTCATTCCTCTCACAATGATTTCCGAATTCTAGATGAAAAGTGGTAAATGTTTTTAATAACTTGTATTGCCATCATTAAAAACATTTACCATACCTGCTGCTTTCCCAAAAATCGCCAGATATACATACACTTACAAAGCAGATGCGACTTTTTCTGCTTAGCTTACTCAAACTGACAAAAACTATCTCACCAGTATAGCTATACAAAATGATCTGGGATTCACCGTAGGTTTTCTAACGGCAATCTTTAATCTATTTTCAATATAACTTCATATATGTAGTAGAAATTCATAAACTTTACACTTGTTTGTATCTTCCTCCAAAACTCTCAGGGGTTCATCTTTTTTTTTAAGTTTAAGGCGCGTCAACATCTATGGTCATTAGCGCCCGGAGCTTTCTCAGTGCACTGTCGGACTCCGGACAGTGAGCTGTAGCGGCTCCTAGGAAGAAAAAAATCTAAGGGCAACGCAGCTGGACTCGAACACGGGTCCACCGCGTGGGAGCCCAGTCCGCTAACCACTGAGCTAATCCCTTCCTTAGGCGTTCATCTAACAACAGTGAAATAGGTCACTTTCTTTGTGTCTATCGTAGTTAATGCCTGCAGGTTCTATGAAGTTCCTCGACGAAATACTAGTAGGTTAGATTCGATTGAAAAAGCGGTGGCTGGGCGGCATTACGTGATGGCTGGGATACTGGCAGGTCTATTGTGGATTTAGGTACCAGTATAATGAAGCTGTTTGAAAATGAAACAAAAGTAGAGCAAGCATAGCGCCCGCAGTTACTTAAGTACAATTTATTGATTACAATCGGGCGAAATTATTATTTTTCCAGGCGTGTGAAAAAAAATAACATCATTATTCACAGTATACTTTATTTCATGGTTTTCTCTCTAAAATAATAATGCTGAAAGTTTAAAAACTCTTAAAAAAAATAAATAAATAAAAAAAAAAAGAGATAAATTTAAACCAATAAAAGAGAAATAAAAGATTCCTCTTTTAGCTACAGGTGTCGTTTATGGTGCAATTCTTTCAGCATTTTTGCATTAAAAATTTATGGTTATGCTGGAGTGGAGATTGTTATCATTCTCTTTCTGAGGTTTTTATTTATTTATTTATTTATTTATATAAACAATAATTTATTTTATGAATATTTCTAGTGACTTTAAATTTGCCTTTATTTTAAATGTATTATTTATCTTAAACGCTACTTTTTATCATCTATAAAAAAAAAATGAAATGTACTTACCAGTAAGTTTCCTTATTTTCTCTCACGTGATGTAACAGAAAATGTCGCCATATTTTTAAATTTTCAAAACAGTGTTTTCTCTGGATATATTTATTTAAAGTGCTCCTTAATACAAGAAAAAAAAGTATTTCTAAAACAGTTGAATAATGTGACAATTGTTCCATTAAAAGCAGTGGCTAGAGCCTCTAAAGATTAAAAGAAAAAAAAAAGCCAGTGCTGCGGTCATTTCAGTTAAAGAAATTTTAAGGTCTGAATGAAATTGCTGTCATATATTAAGCCTTTTCCACTTCAAGCATTTTAATTATTTTTTTAGTTGATATACCAACAACATTAGGCAATAGAAACGATAACAAATTAAAATAAATATAATTAAAATAACTACTGGCTAAATCATGACACTCATCTTTTCCACTTAGCTAGATCTAGTTTTTTTTTTTTTTTGGATTTGTACATTTTCAATGCACTGCGTTTCGATCTATTGTGTGTGCCCCGTGGGTGCCGCAGGCTATTTGCCCACAGCAACCGAGCAGATGTCTCAAATGAAATCCTTTCTGCAGAACCTCCATCAGGTTAAGATCCTGAGGAATCCTAGTAACCTGAAGGCTCTAGAGAGGGTATATCCCCCTCCTCCACCTGGTAGCTACCCAGGGTCTTGAATCTTTTCTGAGTGACAGTCTCGCAGTGTGTTAGGAGAAGTAATGGAGTTTCCTCCAACTCCCCACAGAGTCTGCATGAGCTATCACTTACCAAACCCAGCTTCATCAGGTGTCCTCTAAGTCGGTAATGCCCCGTGAGGAACCCGTGAGAACGCAGAGCTTGTTCTTATTCAAGCCGATGCAGGCCTCCGATTCCGTTGGTTATAGTTTCCCAGACAGATCTTGGCCTGCCGCAAACCGGGAAGGGAGTTCCAGAGTTGAGATCTCTTTGCATCTTCCTCCTTCCTAAGTTCTTCCAAGAGAAACTGGTCGCTAACACCGCAAAATGGCTCCGGGCCTAGAAGCGGGGTCCCAGGACCTATCTTCGCCAGGGCATTGGCCAACTCATTCCCTTCAATGCCAACATCCCCTGGCACCCACCAAAAGGTAACTTTATTCCTCCTGCCTAGGTTAGTAAATTTATCAAGGCATTCCCAGACCATTATAGAGCTGATAACTGAGGCATTCAATGCTCTAATGGCTGCTTGGCTACTTTACACACGTCCTCTTTTCGATTTTATTTTTATTTTTTTTTTGTAATTTTTACAACAAAGAAAAAACAGCGAGATTAAACTCAATGGAAAATGCGAAGGGTACCTTTAAAAAGATTTAATTAAGTTAGTCAATGTTTAGCAATATTTTATTGTGTTCGCTGAAAAGTTTTGTTCATTGTTAATTTTAGAAATATTCGACTAATATTTTCTTCCATCAGAAAACACTGAAAACCGAATATTGACCACATATCAGTTCATTCATTCCAACTAAGTAATAAGCCAAGTAAGTGGGCGTATTGTTCGTATATTGGGCGAATATCATATTTCTAGTCGATGATACATATAAATGAATAAATTATAAGGTTTGATACTATGTTGGGTAACTTCAAAATTAGAGTCTAATAGGGCCAATTTCCAATTATATATATTGATATAAGAATTACATATTTATCTAGTTTATTCATTTTTCAACACGTTTTAATAATATACCTACAATTGGCAACTTGTTCGGCAATTAACATGTTATTATTTAGTAAGTATATTATAAGTCATTGGACTTATAGAGGTTTTGACCTATTTGTGGATATATTTGATTAAATTTAATACTGAACTGCCAAATGTTGCTTTTCATTAGTTGCCAGCAAAACACTGATCTTACACTTATTTTCGCTAGCAATGATCAGTGTAAGATAATTTGGATTATTTTTCATATTAAGATAAATACTGCAACAATAATTGCAGAAATAATTCTCTATTTGCAAAAAATTAAAGAGTAGTCAATATATATATATATATATCTTTAATTTACTTTTTCTTTTTTCTTTTTTTAAGAACTGTTAGCCAAGGTGGTTTAGAAAGTTGTTAGAAACACTGAAACATCAATTAAGAAAATTGCTGAAAAATCTATTTTCTAATATTTAATGGAACAATAATAAAAATTGAGAATTCTGTGAAGAAGCCCAGAAGCTAACTTCAAACAATAGCGAAGCAATTCTTGTAGCAAATTGATCACTAATCGAAAAGACAGAGGTTCAACAAGTCATCGTGGACGTAAAGATTGAGGGAAATGGATCCAGATGCAAACCCGTAAGACGTGGCAAGAGTATCTACGAGAGACATTTACGAAGCAGCAATATGTCTGAACTTCACCAAGGATTTGGATATAAGTCCCCGCCTCTTGCCTCTTTAAGAGTCCCCACCACAGAAGATGAGAAATGTCAGAGAATAAAAAGAACTAACGAATCAAAGAACGCCCGTTATTATATAAACTACGATTTTTGGCATGAGTATTTATTAGAAGTAATTTTGAAAACTTCTTCTCCTTGGAAAATCTTTCACCTGAATAATAATGTAACAGGAAATTTTTAAATATTGGATGGATCCACAATACTGGATAACATCTGGGATTTTATCCGTCGTAGCATGCATATTTTTGATGTTCCTGGCCGGTTTCGGTTTTCATCGATCGTCAGAATAAAGCTAATCAAGTTCATGTAAAGAGAGTCGATTTCAACTTATGTTTCTGTTCTGCACATACTTTATTGATTCATGACACTGATCAGCCTTACTCTGACGATGGATGAACATAAAAAATATCATGCTACGACGATTAAAATCCCAAACAAGTTTTTTGGGAGAAGGGCGTGCTTAATAAAGTTCTTAGGATAGAGAGAGAGAGAGAGAACTTCTCACTGCTTCATTTCATATTATTTTTAAAATTATTAATTCGGTATTTTACATTTCTCTTTGACAATTTTAATATTTCTTTATTAATTATTTTCCCATCCTTGATGTATATCTTGATCATACATCCTTTGCGACATCCTTTGATCATACAACTTTGCGATCACACATATTGGATATACTAATTGTACAGTATCAATGACATACAAGTTATGCGTGTTTAGTATTAACGGTATAAATAGTTAACGTTTACATTTTGCTGTCTCTTCTTCTGAACTTCATTCTTCTAAAATATTCAATAAGATAAAGGCCCTCACTGACCTTGTCATCATTGATTTCCACTTATACATGACGTAATGATTCTATCAAATAAAAAAAATTCTTTGGCAAGTGACGTTGACGTTCCCTATTGTCGTCTTTTTATACAGACATTTATCTCATACTCCTACTAATTCACAACCCCAAACGTCTCATAGGGTGAATCATGAATGCTGACGTTTTCATTCAAAAATGTTCTATTTTTACTTTCTCGTAATCTTCTGGTATGGGGGATGAATTGTGATCGTCACTATTCTTGAAATTGTTCTGAAACTTTCTGTAGGTACATATTTTGTCTGTGTGTTTTGTCTTGTATGAAAAAAACTCTCAAAAACGAAAAAATTGCTGGAAGCTCAAATCTGATATTCCGCTCGGATAATCATCGGATTCGACTATAAGGTATCCGTGATAATTTGTCAGCCAGAAGTACTAATTTAATGAGGTTTTTTCACTATTTTTTTTAAGATTTTCTCAAATAATTTCAAGTGGTTTTCTTTGAACTTCCAACACAAATCAGACAATATAATTCCAATACAAACGAGGACTATAATTGATTGAGTCTTGGAGATTCTAAGAGAACGGTGTTTCAGACTTCCTTTCGGAACGCTATTTCAGAATACCATATTATGATACTATTAACTATATCATTCAGAGAAGAATTAATTATGTTTAAAATAATAAACTTGAAGAAAATTGAACAACTGAATTTTCAGAAGGAGTTTTTAGTTTTTCGCGATTTTGTCGAAAACGGCTCCAAAAATTTTCCTAGCACTTGTTATGTATTAAACACACATAAATCTCTACTAATCTAGAAAAGTGGGACTCCCCATACACTTAGGCCACCAATGGGCTTAATGTACACTCCGAATACATCTCACATCATCCCTATATCTTTTGAAAACGCCAATACCTATACCATCAATACCTTAATACTAAACGTCAATAACTTTTAAAAGGCAATACCTATAACCAAGCGATTCTTCTTAGCGTTTTTTGTCGAGGAGATACAGAGTAAGACTAGTCTTTAATAGGCACTTCAGGGAAATTTTGGAGTGCCTCTGCCACGCCACATTCCTCCGATAGGGGGCATGTTTTTATGTGAGAAATTTCTGAATGGATCCACAGTCAATTTTTGTACGAATGTCGCTAAAAGATTCAAGATGCCGCCAGAGGGCGGTCGCCAGGCGCCCTCCTTTGCTAGCCTATCCGCATCTTCGTCACTTTGAATGCCCCTACTCTGCTTATTTCCGGCAGTCTTTGATAATCTCGGATCTGACATATTTTGCCTGCAAGGCATTAAGTGTGGTCTGACTGTCAGAGAAGACTGCAATTCTTCTGCCCGTTGTGACCTTATTACAAAGATATTGGGCACAGCTTAAATTGGCGGAGATTTCAGCCTGAGAGACTGATGAAGGTAGACGACGCTAGTCTACACATCCTGCTGACGCTAGCATATATCCTGGAGCCAATATATAAACCTGTTACTTTTACCTGAAATTTCATCTTTTTTATGGTAAAAATGCCTGTACTTTAATTTTTTTAAAAACTTCCAGTACAATAACAGTAGATATATATGAAAACTGTGGAAAAAGCAGAATTCTGGGAAAGCTATAGCGATCTTGAAAACAAATCGAATGAATGAATTGCATTCTTTTCTTCTTTTCTTTCAATTGACAGATATCTGATAAATATACTTTGATATATACTGAAGAATATCAACTTCACTAAATTTGTTCAAATATTCAACGTAAAAGAAATAGTTTAATTATAAATCAATAGAAATGCCATCACCTTAGTCCCTTATACTGATACCTTCAACATTTACACAGTATCCCCATAGAGGAGGCTACAGCAGGGGTAGAGACAACTATTGTGGTTTAGCGTGATCACAGATTAACTCTAGCGCACTACAGTTTGCTATTGTACTTCGTATTGCACAATCCTACATTTCCACAGAGGGCTTTATATAAAGTAACAAAAGATCACAAATGAGCTACTGAAGATTTTGGAACTTGGCTTTGATTTTGTACCCTCTGTATCCATCCATTATATTGTTTTGAAATTAAATTTCACTAACTTGATTCTAATTTTTTTTTTTTTTTTGCTTTCAGAGGCGAACATTGAAAGTGTTCTGGAAAACAGATTCGCCCAATCGCAATCAGCTTTTTAAGAAACAAAAGCAGGTAAAGACTTTTTTGTTTTTTATTTTCTGTGTTCTTTGTTTCTTTGTCTTTCTTTTCTGTAATTGTGTTATTTATTTATACACTGTTTTAGCTTATTCATTTATTTGAAAGTAATTATAATTGTGAGTGTATATACCGCAATAAATAATTAATGTGTCTTTGGATTTTCCTCTAAATACATTATATAACTATATTATATTTTATTTTTTACTTGCAGCTTCCTTTGGCAAGGAAATCACGCCATTAGGGCGGCCTCAGAACCTTTATTATTAAATAATAATAATAATAAAGAGATTCATGATATTACAATTATTTAGATACAGTAAATTTACACAGTTTAGATAATCTCTAATCCTTAGTTCTTAGACTGTGAGTAGGGAAAACTCTTAGAAAACTAAACTTTAGTGCATAAAGAATATACAATAAAACTCATAAACAGCAAAAAGCATTAGAAAAACAACTATTACATAAAATAAATTAACAATAATAGTAACAAACAGCTATGATAACCTGTTGAACAGTAATGTTAATATTATTATTTTTTTTTTCCGGCGGGGGGAAAATGCCTCCGCTCAAAGTGTAGGTCTTGCACCCACTAACCCCCCCCTCCCTCACAGGCACTTGTCGACCCCGGAACTGCTTATGGTTAATGGTAATATTATTACAGTGAATGATATTAACTAACCTGATATTTCAAAATATCTTATGTTTAACAATTTAATGCCAATTAGACTCTCTTATCTTGCCTTCCCTGTAATACTAAATTGACATAACCAATCAAGCGTTCCAAGTCATTTCCATACAAATATTCAATGAACGGGAGACATTAAAAGTTTTGTCATGCCAAACCATTTTTTCTTTCCCTTGAAATTGGAAAATTGCTAGAAAATGGAAATGACCTCCTAACTGGCTTAAATTACAGAGAGAGAACATCTGTTTACTTCCTTCTCCTTATCATTCGAATTTAATAGACTGCAACTCAGTTTAAATATCTACTTTATATTTGTCACGTTATTTTCATTATAAAAATTAATGTAATTCCTTAAATATATTTGACTGTAACCTCTATCAATCTGCGACAGATATGGCCACGGGATTGCTCTCTCCAAGCCAACTTGTTTTATTTACGCAACTGACTTTCTCAATTCTCTTAACTGATATACAGTAACTTCTTTACTTTCACTTATTACTTTCTCTTACTCTCTTACTAAGGGAAGTATTGTAATCGTGTCAAATTTTCGATATCGAGTTTTCACTGGAAATATCCGTTTTGAGGTCCCCTGAGTCCAAAAAAGTGGTTTTTAGCAAATGGTCCGTGTGCGTGCGTGCGTGTGTGTGTGTGTGTATGTGAACAGCATAGCTCAAAAATGAAAAACTGTAGAAAGTTGAAACTTGATATTCGGTTTAGGTATCACCATGGGATCTGACAGTACGTTATCTATCAAAATTCCTCAACCGGAAGTACCACTTTACTAGTTTTTTTTTACGTTTTTGCGATTTTCTCAAAAATGGCTCCGACGATTTTCTTTAAACTTGTTTTATCAACTACGTATACAAAGTGCTACAACTTTTATTTTAAACATTTCTCCGGGAAAATTCATTTCAGGGCACTTCCGGGGGAGAGGTGGGGTTAGGTTTTCATCTAAATGCTATTTCAGTTTATTAGACAATTCTGCCTTCTTAATAATGTTAATTAGAATTAAATATGTTGTTGAAATTCCGAGTTTGAAAAAATCGGATAACCGGAAGTGCGTTTATTTTAACAGTTTACTAAATGATTTCTTCACTTTTTCGCGATTTTCTAAAAAATGGCTTTGACGATTTTCTTGAAACTTCGTATATAAACTAAACATGCACGAAGGGAAATTCATTTAAGGGCACTTTTAGGGGAGGGGTAGGGGTACAGCTTCCTCCAAATTACTATACAATAGATTATACAATTCTATCATCCAAACAAAATTACTTAGAAATAAATAGATGGCCAAAATTACGAGGTTTTAAAAAAATTAGTAAACCGGAAGTGCGCTTTTACTGAACAGTTTTTTCAGTTTTCGATGAATTTCATTAAATTTGGTACACAAACTATAAAATTTGTGAATTATAATTTTGAGAACTAGAGTAAGAGAATGTTGTGTGAGTGTTTCACACCAGATTTTTTTTTTTTTTTTTCTAAAATAGGATCAAATTATAATCGATTTTTATAGGACGAGAACTGCTCATTCCCGTTACCAACAGGTATTGCCTCAACCCCCAGAAACCTTGGAGATTTATATATTTATCTTAGGGAGATTCAATATCTTGAGTGAAACCTTTTCAGAGTTCAAATCCATTTATCCCAGCATTACCTATCTTCTCTAATGCACCTATCTTTTATTGATGTTTTTTCTACTTAAATATATATTTCGGGTATAGTAAGTTTTACCAAAGAATTAATTGAATCAAATTATAGTTTTTCAACTCCTTAAAATTGACTGTTTTCATTTTAATACTTTGAGAAACCTTAAAAATTTGATCTAGACCAGAAGCTTCAAAATTTATAATCCAATATAAAACTGTATACTTTTCAAAAAAATCAAAAAGAAGAACTGAAATATGTTAGTCAAAAATAAATAAAAAAACATTTCCGACCTGACTACAGTATCTACCGGTCTGACTTCAGTATCTTAAAATATCTTTGATCTCCAACTCGCCTAGCCTTCACAAATATGCGGACGTTCGTATTAGTTAAACGGGGGCACTGTCCTAGGTAGTGTGGTACACCGTTTCCCTGACTCCCTCGTCACAATTCTGACACTAAGGACTGTGCGTCCTATTTTGTAGAAATGACCGGGCTACTCAAGCGTATCCAGTCAATAACCTACCAAGACTCTTAGTATTATTGTACTAAGGGAGAGAAGATACTTCAAGTCCCCCTGTACACTTTTATAAATCACTAAGCCAGGACAAAACTTCCATGCCTCTCCATTACTTCTCCATTTCCAATTCTTCCATTGTTTGTTTGTCTTCCATGTTGCCAAATTGTTTGGTGACGGCTACTATAAGCTCGCTTTATCTCAGTTAAAAGTCCACACTAAGTTTTGCAAATAAAAAACTCTATTTCGAAAAATTGAAACAGCAAAATATTTTCTTCTATGGAAGGAACTTCAATTAACTCTTCATTCTTATAATTTCGCTAATTTATTTCTACAACAAACAATTTTCTACATTAGCTATGTAAGTAATAGTCTCCATTGCTTTAATCCTTTATCTAAAATATAAGTCGTAGATTAAGAAAAAAGTGGATATTGGAAAAAAAAAATTCATTTAATAAAATATTGTCACATTCAACGGAATCCTTCTTAGAGCGAAAGTGAGAGAGAAATAATATTGAATATTTAATATAAAGTGAAAGGTCGAAAAGCTTTGTACCAAAGAAGCGGTAAAAGGCAGCAATACGATTTAATATATTTCACAAAATTTCGTTGACAAAAATAAAATACAATCTAGAGCTCTAAAATAGCTGTACAGTTAAGCTCTGTTCTGTAAAGCTTATCCGGCTTAAAAAAAGAAAAAAAGAATGCTTTACTTCACCGGTTTTAGAGACGTGGTAACCATATGGATCGAATAATTAACAAAGACTATTATTACTCACTCTTACGCTTAATTAATTACTTTGATTTTTTACTCTCTCTTAATCCTAATGTAGTATTACGGATCTTGTCCAATTTTTGAAATTGAGATTTCACCGGAAATGATTTTTCAATAAAAATAATAACCCACCATGTTTAAAAAATTAAAAAAAAAAAAGCCAGAATCATTATCGGGAAAATTTTCATTAAAAAGACCAATTTTTCTGGAGAAAATTGCGAAAAACTAGGGAAAACAATGTAATCAATAATGTTAGGCGTTGACGGTTAACAGTTTTTAACTGAAACTTTTAGTGTTGTGCACGATGATTGTGCATAAAACGGATATCAAGTTTTTAAGGTTTTTGTGATTTTTCACTTGGTGGGGGGGGGATATATAATACACACTCATATGTACAAGACATTGGTTGAAAAAGTGTTTTTTTTTCGTTTTCACGAGATTTCAAAATAATATTTGCGGTGAAAATTTCCCTGCCCTTTCGATAACCGGAAATCGCATTACTTGCTTTTACTGCAATATGAGAGATTAAAAAGTAAACATGTTATTAAATTCATTTCAATCATTCATATTAACATCTTCCGTCTCTGCTTGGACAAAACCTGATTTAATTGAATTTTAGCATTTCCATGAACAATTTAGAGTATCGTAAACAACAGTGAACCAGGTTAACAAATGCCAGATATGTTCGTTACACTGACCACTTATCTCGCTATAATCCACCAACCAGTCATTAAACCCAGGGAATCATGGGCCCAATCAAGATTTCCTATTTCGTTGAACGGCCATGTTTCTTTTTTAAATTTTTCACTTTTCATATTTTAATTTTGTAAATTTCTGACTTAGTAATTTATTGCTTATTTATACACCAGTAGATCTGATTGTTTGTCTTTAATAAATAAATTGCGCAGAAAGTTATGAATTCTTTTGACCTCTCAGCGGAAGCTTAAAAAGAAATGTGCTAATTTAAGTGGAAATTTTAAAGGTTTGTCAATTTACTAAAAGTATAATGACCCGATTATTGATTACGAAAGTATAATAATTTTGTTTCACTAACAATGAAAAAAACACTTTTCTATATTACTTCCAAACTTATGAGAAACGTTTTGCTTTGAGAGAACTATATTATGGGATTTTTCTATAGAAGTGAAAATACTAATTGTTAATACAGTATAAAAACTTTTGTACAACGATCCATTAAATCTATTACAATATCCAACTTACTAACAATATATCATAATATTCTGGACTTTTATCGAAGTTTTTTAATAAAAATCATTTCAGTAATTTTATTTATGTTATCTTGCTAAAATGAGAGGTGATTAATGGTGAAAAAAGGCTAATATATAAATTATAGTAATCAAATTACGGTATCATTAAGTTGCTTGTTTAAAAGAAATACAATTTTTAATGACTATAATAATTCCACGATATACTAATAGTTAAACTATTGAGCTTAGTGCAAGCAATTAACGAAGAATAGCAACAATAAATCAAGACATTTATCAAGATTACTGAAACTAAAGTCTCAATCTCTAGGTAATGTAATCGTCCATAATAATCATTATTAAACAGCTTCCCATTGTCTAATGTGAGCCAATAAATCTTTATATTTATATCGCTATCGCTCTTTGATTAAAGAAAAAAAAAAATCTGGTGTGAAATACTCACAGACTTCCTCTTACTCCAATTAATACGAAATTAATTAAAAGAAAGATTCTTTAAAACTGCAATGTTTGCAAACTTGTACCCATAAAAGAAAAGGTGATAAGGATTAGACATATACCTGAGTAGATATTGTGGGCGCCCTCTGCTCAACACCATGACGTCAGTTTAAATTTTAACTGACTGACAGACCCCCCAATACCGCTCTAAATTCCATTTATTTTGGAAAAGTGTTTCATATAAGAGTGATAGTCTTCTACCTATGAAGTAAACAATCTAATTTTAAAGCAAATCGATGTATCCATTTTCAAGAAAATTGCCAAAAACATATTCTGTAAAATTGGACTTCCGGTTAACAGATTTTCTTTAAATTGTCAATTGTATCAAAGCTCCGCAACCGACGCTATGTGTGTCGCCGCGCACACATTGGTCTTGTATAATAAATAAATAATACCAAAAAAAAAAAAATACCAAAAAAAATAATACCAAACGTGGTGAATAAATTTTGACCACTATTTTTATTCAATTAATATACGGAACAATAAGATTAGATTCGAAATTCTTTTGCAAACAATGCTACAAATTCTGCAGCTGCACTTTTTCTGCAAATAATTCGAGAGAAATTTATCGAATTGAATAACAACGGGACGCTAAAACTTCACTTTGCCGAAGTTTCCATTGGATGCTTTCTGGATTTCGGTTAGAAAAGAATATCCTCGGATTTCAGACCACCCTATTTCAATTCTACTCCCATTTTTAACGACATGTTTATGTAAAAAAAAATATTTCATCTCTAGTGTTAAATACAAAATTATACGCGGACGTGTTTGAAAGGTCTTGAGATTAAGAACTTCGGGTTGCATTTTCAAATATAGAGCTGAATTAAACTTTTGTATTCATTTGTATCTCATTAATTACCATTTTTTATACATTATATTATATATAAGTATAGTTCTTAAGTTATGTATGTAACTAATAAAAAAAATTATGTAATATTTATGCATTCTATTTTGTATCTATTTTCATGGGATTGTTACAATAGTCTTAAAAAAGCATATAAATATGCTTTAAGGAAAGCTAAGAGAAACTCTTGGAGATCGTTTTGCGAGGATCTAAATTCTACTCAAGAGACATCTGGCTGGTACTGATTCTCGGTAAGGATAAGGATTGTCAGTTGGGTACTTTAAGATATCCTGACGGTTCCTTTACAGGAGGAGAAATGGAGACATTACAGCTCTTGCTTAATACCCATTTCCCTAATAACATAAACATAAACAGCACTGCTTCGCCTGCTGGTGGAAGGAAGCTAGAACCTATTGACCTGGCTATCGTGGACATAGTTACTGTGGATAGAGTGGTTTGGGGACTGCTAAGTTTCTCACCATTTAAGTCCCCTGGTCCTGATGGAGTTTATCCCTGTCAGCTACAAAATGGTGGAGATGAACTGATGAAGGTGTTGATAAGGATTTTTAAAGGTTGTTTAATGTTTGGTTACGTGCCAACATTTTGTATGGAAGTTAGGGTGGTTTTTATTCCTAAACCGGGAAGAAGTGATACTCTGGCCCTAAGGCATTTAGACCTATAAGTCTTATGTCTTTCCATCTAAAAACTTTGGAAAGGTTGGTGGATAGGTATATAACTGATGGTCCTTTCAAGGATCATCCACTCCATCCAAACCAACATGCTTATACAGTAGGAAAATCGACAGAAACTGCTTTGTATTGTCTGGTCGGTAGGATAGAATCTACTCTAGAGACAAAGGAATATGCTTTAGGGTGCTTCTTTGATGTTGAAGTGGCATTTGACAGAGTATCGTTTGATGCTTTTGAAGATTCCCTAGGTCGAAAACGTACACAACCAGTTTTAATTAACTGGATAGGTATTTATTTAAGGAGTAGAGTTATACAGGCTTCTATAGGTATGCGCACTGTGGTTGTAGGAGCGGGGAGAGGGTGTCCTCAAGGTGGTTGCCTCTCACCAAGCTATGGTGTGCTGTCATGGATGAACTGTTAACCAGGAATTCATAGGGATTCTATGTACAGCATCAAAAGGCAATTATTTCCTTTTGGCAATGTCGAAGAATCGTATGTAAAAATTGGGGGATTACTCCCAAGATGATGTTTTAGATTTATGGTATGGTTATTAAACCTAGGTTGTTGTATGCGTCGTATTCAGATAAGATCCGCTAGACTGCTGCTTGAGGATATTCAACGCTTGGCTTGTCTGGCGGTGACCGGTGCGATGAGGACCACGCCTACAGCTGCAATGGAGATTTTATTAAGAATTCCACCGCTCTTTGTAGAGTTGAAAACTATGGCAATGAAAGCCTATTATAGAATTAAACAGACAGGTTTTTGGCAGGGAAAGCGATATGGTCACTCTACCATTCATTGCAAGATGTTTTTGAAGGTTCCTGTTACAGGTTTTCCCTCTGATAGAATGTTGAAGACTTTTGTTTTCGAGCATTCTTACAGTGTCAGGTTACCCTGTAGGGAAGATTGGTCAAGATTCGGTCCGTCTGGCGTGATACCTGATAATTACTTCCGGTGTTACACGGAGGCTGCCACTCAAAGAAAGTTCAAGAACCTGGGTAGCTACCAGGTGGAGGAGGAGGATATACCCTCTCTAGAGCCTGTGACTGATGGAGACTGATGAGACTGATGGAGGTTTTGTAGAACGGATGTTCAGCTGGGACATCTGTTCGGGTGCTGTGGGCAAGCCTGCGGCACCCAGGGGGCATAGCACAATAGACCGCAAAAGGTAGCAGTGCATTGGCCCCCTGCTTCCAAAAACAAAACAAAAAAATACACGGACGGTTCCAGAATGGATCTGGAGCTGCGGTCTATTTTGAGACCGGAGATCATTTGGCAGTATCTCTTGGTGAATGGACCATGGTCTTCCATACTGACGTTTATGCTATTTTTTGTTGTGTCTTGGATGAGAGGGTACGTAACACTAACTTAAAAGATGTTTGTATCTGCTACGATAGCCAGGCTGCGCTGAAGGCGCTGAGTTCTTGTGTCTTCACTTCCAGGTTGGTGTTAGAATGTTCTAAAAGACTGGAAGGGCTTTCTCTGAAGGATGTGCTTCTAGTCTGGGTGCCAGGTCACATAAGAATTTTTGGGAATGGGGAGGTGGATAGGTTTGCTAAATTAGGTGCCTCTCTTCCTTTCATTGGTCCCGGGCCTGCTGTTGGCGTGTCTTCTGGCACATGTCTGTCAGGCTTCCAGACATGGACAGCTTCACAGTATTCATCCTTATGGATGAGCTCAGTAGGTTTTCGGCAGTCCAAAATGCTCATCGGGGGTCCGGACAAGGCCATTAGTGAGACGTTGCTGTGTTTTTCACGGAGCGCTCTCAGGCATCTCTTACTGGACATTGTGGTTTAGGGAGACATCTCTACATAATGGGGCTCATGCCGGATCCATTTTGTAGAGTCTGTGAGATAGAGGAGGAAACACCCATTCATCTTGTGACTGATTGCCTGGGTTGTGAGGAAATTAGGTACAGGACCTTTAGTCGGAATAGGATGTCTGTGGAAGAGCTTAGGCTATTTCCCCTTAAGGTTATTGTCCGATTTATTCGGACTTCGGTGAATCTTAGATGGATTAGATCCGGGTCTGGATTTTTGTTCTAGACCCGGTTTGTTGTTGTTTTTCTTGGGCCCAGTGAGGCTTTGGATATGGATAGCGTAAGGTTTCCCTCCCCACAGACAAATAATAAATAATAAGGCCTGACGATTTGAAAACCTTTTTTTTTTTTAAGGAAATCAAAATAATGTTTTTGACTTAGAAACAATTTCGAAAATTCAAATGCTCGCAACGGTATTCTTCTTACAACGGTAAGAGAAGGTAATAAACTTGGGATCTTTGTCTACTCTAAGAAAAAAGTTTTGATGTAAAAGTTGTTTTAAACAGAAGTCACTATATCCGAGAGAGATATTTACTTGTGAGTGGATCAAAAGTACAACTTCCCAGTTGCAAAAGAAACATTCTTGTTAACTGGGGTTTCTGAAAGTAAAAAACTATTTCTCAGCATAAATTCTTCTTTTTTTTTCAGTTCAGTTTTTTTTAAAAAACTACTGATTGTAAAACGTCTCAGATAATTTCCTATAAAACTGAAAACTCATTTAGAAAGGATATTAAAAAAAATTTATAATATCCAGTTTATTATGAATTGATATTATATTGTATTAGTACCAGGCAAAGGTGTTGTTTGGTGATGGTGTAAGTGTGAACACACAAACCGACACAATGAAGTCACCATTTGTATATTTGGCGATTTAACAGAGCAATAAGAAAAGAGTGTTTAAAGAATAGAGTGACCGAGAGTTAAGTGATTTTTGTTGGTTGATTGCATGACTGATGTAGAATGGTAGAATTGACGGTTAAAAATCGATATACCAGATAGAACTTTTGATTTTCTAACGGTGGTGAGCTAGTGGAGGTGTGGGCTAGTTTTAGTAGTATGAAGCCATACTTCTGAAGAAGCCCGATACCCAGCTCACCCCCACAACGCCCATAAAATTAATTTAATCTGAAAAAATGTTTCAAGCAAAACAGATGTGGCTTTCGACGGCTATCGAATATATAAACAAAAATCTGGTGTGAGTGTAACAGACACTCACATGACTTCTTTTAATGCAAAGTAAATAATTACAAGGTAATTAGCAAACTAAAACTTAAAATTAAATTAAATTTATTATCTAAATTGAATTATTTTAAAGAAATAAATTACATAATGTGACAGACATCCTCTAAAAGCAGTCTTTCCCCCGCCTATAAAATATTTCAAATACAAGTAATAGATTTGTATAAGTATAGTGAGTTTTCTTTGTTTGAAGAAAAATTGTTCTAACCATTTTTGAGAAAATTCCAGAGAACTGGAAGACCAATTCTACAAGGGAGACCAATTCCGGTCAACTGATTTTCTTTAAGTTTGGAATTTTAGCAATGCCTCTAATGTATCGTAATATTATATAGATAGTGAAGCCAATAAATTGATAGGAAATGGTACTTTAGAGAAAAGCATTAAGCTGCTGCTTCCTCAAAACCCTCAAAAAATAGATTTTGCTGGGAAAATGTTTGAAATAAATTTGATAGATATTTGTGTTTCAAGTTAGTATACGAAGTTTAAAAAAAATAAATCGTTGTAGCCGTTTTCGTGAAAATTAGGGAAAGAATGAAAAAAAATCATTCAGTAATGTCGCACTTCCGGTTAATGGATTTTGTCCAATACTTTCGTATCAGATGTGAAGGTTGGTTTCTAGATGTAATATTAAGTTTCAGTTTGCTGCCATTTTTTTGTTCACACCGATATTAAACAAGACAAGACAATAGGCCAACATCTAAAAACCACTTTTTCGTAATCAATGAGGCTTAAACCTTGTATTTTCTGTAAAACTTCAATTTCACAAAATTTATCATGATTACATTACTTACTTACTCATCGGCAGCAGCGAGTGTAAATTAAAAATTATAATAAAATTATTATGATTATTATTTTCGTAAGTAGAGGTTTCTTTAATCTTCTTTAAATTCATATTAAATTGAATATTTAATTGATTCATATATTATTTAAAACAGAATATGTAGACAAATTGTATGAGTGCTAGAACTTCCTTTCAGCTCATGTGGTTTTTAGATGGGGGAGGATTAATGCTGAAGAGTGTTAAGTTTATAACAAACAGTGAAGGGACAGAGAGAGAGAGAAAGAGAGAGAAAGTGTTATGGTGAGAAAGAGGGAAACCTAATCAAATATTTGTCACAGTGAGGCCATCTGGTTCTCTGTACAATGGTCTGGAAAGAAGTAACTACTCCTTGAAGTGAATATGTAAAAGTTAAACACTCGTCTAACCCACTCGTAAACTCTCTCTGGTTCTTCTTCCTTTTACTATTTTTTCTATAAAAGCAATGTTATTACTATTATTTCAAAAATATTTGAATATAGTTTTTCTGTTATAAACAAAGAAAAGGATAATATATTACAATGAATATAATCATAAAAAACGCTATTTTTCACGAAAAAGTCAGCCATTGAAAATATCTCTGGTGCTTTCCAGCACTGCGCAACCAACCACAACAATACATTGAAAATGTTTGTTGTTTTTTTTTTGTAAACCCTGTCCAGAAAATAATAGAAATAAACACAAATTCTTGGTTATTCTTTATCTCACTTGTGAATATGTTGAAGTTTTTTTGTTTTTTTTTTAGTTTTATAATTTCAACCACTCGGAGTAAATGTAAAGGAAAGTAAAGAAAAAAACACGCCCAGTTAATTTTAACAATATTGTATTCTCACAAGTTACACGTTTATAACAACCAAACACACAGTTTAAATTAGAAATTGGTTTAACAAATAGTATAATTAATTACGTAACTGGTTTGACTGTCTCCATAAATGTTCGGCATTCATTCGTGAAGATTTCATCACGTTTTTTTATCAAAAAACCTTCCATAAAAACTTTTAAAATTTTTAAAAAACAGCTGTTTGAGAAATATCATTCTATCTAGACTTTTATCAAAGTTTTTTTCCAATATTCTGCGATTTTCTCGGTAACGACACCAGGAGGCAGTTTTTTTTTAAACTTGGTATAATAACTGTTACGTATTTGCAAGCCCAGTAAAGTAAGTCATCCGGTACCATAAGCTGGTTCCCAGGAAAGTAGAACTCTGCAGGAACTCCAAAACGAGACTATAGGCATTTCTTGCGAAAGTAAATAGAAAATTGGGATAGTGTAGCAACAAAAGACAGAAAAACAACCAATTCTGGTATAACAACAATTTTATTGAAGAACTAATTGCTTCTCCAGTCCCTTTGCCTCACAGCCGAGCTTGAAAACGTACATTGACTAGCGGGTAAGCCCTGGGAATCGCACTGATTGTCTGAAGGTCAAACAATCCCTTCCAGAGCTGTCCATGAGGTTGCTGGTTGGAAGATGCTCACATCACTCGGAGGACCACTACAATTAGGCAGATTGTAGAACCTGAGAATCTGTTGGCAAACGAATAAATATGTAGTATAATAATGCTAGAGGAAGAACTGACAAACTCTCAAATTGAGCTTGAGAAGATATATAATCAAACAAATACAGAAGTACTTGAAGTATTGGTTACTGAGGCCGAATAAGAAATGTTAAAGAGAATATACTTGCCTGCAAATGTTACAACCCCTCACACTTCCGGAAATCGGAACTTGTTCACTGTAGTGCAGAGAGTACGTCCAACCCTTAAGGTATGATTTAAGCAGGTCAAGAGACACCTATCTTGAAGCACAGTTAAACAGTTAATAGTACATATGAACATTAAATTGATGCTGAAGGTACTAATAGAAAAACGATAGATTACTTTTCAGGACCTTTCCAATATCGCACAAATGGCATCTGCCAGCTTACAATAACTAAAAGGTAAATAGCGAGTAATTGATATAAGGATGGGAAGGACAGGAGAATTACCTGTACTCACATATGGTTGTACGAAGTTAGTATAACCCACTTGCATCTGCAAGGTTGACGCTGCCTGAATTCGATTAAAGTTGAGATCACCACAGCTGCAAGGGCCCTTAATGGGCTTTAAATCGTGAATTAAATGATAAACAAAATGATTGAAGTATAACGTCATTTGGCTGTAACTGTATGCAGCACAAGAAATAATTACGATACTGCGAGTAGAAAATATAACACTTGAATGTGGAGTAAGCAAAACACTTAAATAATCTTGTTACAACACAACTTCAAAATTAACATGAAAAAATGAACTTCAAGATAAGAAACTCATGAAGGAGTAATTATAGAAAAGATGGCGTCTTGGTTAGCGTGAGTCTACGTCTCTCTCGTGGGTCTCGGTATTATATATGAGGGCGCTCTAAGTGGCGAGATCTATAAGTAATCGTTACCCCCTTGCCTGACAGTGGGGACATCCATTGATCAAACTATCGAACTAAAGTTACGTATTTCGTTGCATTTAAAAAACACCTTAAAACGCAGAAACACCCTTGAAACCCAGAAATACGTGACAATATTAATTATAAAAGACCTATTATTATTTTTGTATGGATTTTTTAAATTAATTCTTTAAGAAAAGGAGTCTCGAGGTGTACGAGTTGGTTTTGGAGAAGTCTCGAGGTGTACGAGTTGGTTTTGGAGAAGTTAGAACTCACGCTACCATTTAAAGCGCCATTTCATTAACGAATACATTCACCCATGTGTAAAATATTGAAAGGAACTAAATATCTAGTAAATACAAGAATTTTGGAGAGGATTTATCAGTTATAAATAACAGTAAGCGAAAGTCGTGTGTTTTAAAATAAATTATTTTTTAACATCTTGTAAATAATTAAAAATTTATTAATTTATACGAGAAAATCTACTTTTTTCTCTAATCATTTTTATTCAGAGCTACTTAATTTCTTTTCAAAATTGTCATTCAGTTTTCTTTTAATTCAATTTTCTTTCAAATTATACATAAAATCCTTTAAATCGGCTATCAAAGAAGTGAAACGACCTTTTCCTTAACCTTTACTTACTGAACGTTTTTCCTTTCTGGAGTTTTTCTACATTTCAATTTTGGGTAAAGTTCGTCCTTGTTGTGCGCAAGCTACGTTTACATCTGTCAGTAGCTGATTTTGATCTCCATATTTTTTTTTCACCTTTTAACATTTTCATTTTTTTACGTCTCTCAAGTGTTTCATCAGTTTTCCAATTTCCTCTCCCACTTTTTTTTTTGCTTTAATTTTAATTTGAATAAAATTAAAGTTAGGGAAGGGAATAGCTAAGTGGTTAGCTTACTGGATTCCCACGCGGAGGATCCGGGTTCGAGTCCAGCTGTGCTACCCTTAGATTTTTCCTTCCTAGGAGCCTCTACAGCTAACTGTCCGGTGATGGGCAGTGTTGTCTGTAACGAGAGAACACTGTCCGGAGACTGGCAGTGCACTGAGAAGGCTCCGGGCGCCAACGACCATAGATGATGACGCGCCTTAAATTTAAAAAAAAAAAATTAGAGATGAAAATTTGGAGAATCAAGATAA
This sequence comes from Triatoma infestans, assembly GCA_011037195.1. Taxonomy (NCBI): domain Eukaryota; kingdom Metazoa; phylum Arthropoda; class Insecta; order Hemiptera; family Reduviidae; genus Triatoma; species Triatoma infestans. The sequence goes on from JAAEAF010005890.1 coordinate 29,853, forward strand.
AAGTAACGATTTTCAGTCAAATTTTGTTTTTGGAGGCATTTTAGAAGGAATTATATACTAAACCTGCAAAGCTGTGGTGTATTGCACAGAACAGAGTTCGATGTTCCCGATCTTGGTCTTGTATTTTATTTGTTATTATTAATATTTTCGGCCCTACAAAATAGATATTGTGAACGACAAATTTGAAATGAAGAACGACTGAAAAAAAACAACAGAATATTCATAGAACGATAAAATTAATAATTACACGACAAACTTGCAGTTTCACGTCAAAAAATAAAAATATAGCGGCAAAAATATTTAAATGAACGAAAAATTATATATTTTCTACGATATCGCAAGTGTATTTGTACTTTAATATTGGGTTATGCTATGTTATATTTATCACATGTATTTCAATTTGTATCTTTTTCCAATCAAATTAAACCCTTTTCCAGTCAGATTAAAGCTTTTTCCCATTCAAATTAACTTCTTTCCATTCAAATTAAATCCTTTTTCCACCCGATGTCCAGTTGATAATGCGAGGATAGTAAGGCTTTTTCTAGATCCCACTTACTGGGTTAAATGGATTAGCAAGCACGGTCCTATTCAGTGGCCTACAACTTGGGTTACTTCATCTGCGAATACTTAAAAAATAAAGTTTATGGTAACTTAAACCTGCGGAAGAACTTAAAGAAGGAATTTCTGAAGCCAGCGAAGAAATCCGCCCTGATTCTGTATTGAGCGTACCTAATAATAATAATAATAATGGTTTATTAAAAAAAAAATTCAATTTACAAAAATACAGAATTTACAAAAATATTATAATTTACAAAAATTAAAAATATACAAATTTACAAAAATACAAAAATACAGAATTCACCAACTACCACATGGTCACATAGACCGTCCGGGAGCGTACCTAATGTAAACTATACAAAAAATCATGTTTGTGTTATTTAATGATACTGTCCGTTATTAACAAATGTGAATGTATTTTAGCCATAGTTGACTATAAAATGTCAAAAACAATGTGGAATAGCAACCAGAAGGCAGAGAATTCTCTACATTCAAAATTAAATATCTCATTGAATAATCAACGGATTTTTCTCGATCAATAACAATTTTCATGAAAAAAAAAAAAATTCTACTTTGAGAATGCGTTAAAAAACGTATGCGACCCAATTTGAAATAAGGAAGTTAGTTTTGTCATCTTTCATACCTGCAGCATAAAAAAAAAGTAATTGATCGCATATTTAGAATGCTGGAAAAACGTAATTAGGAGAACATTTGGATTATTTTTCAACGAAGCATAGCATGATAAAATTCTTACCCTGTAAAAAAAAATATCTTGAACGAAATGATCAGAAATTGATGGAAGGAATTCAGCTCATGTTATCATTTTCCTTTTTCTAATCTCTCTATAGTCCAAAATAGTTGCACGTTTTTCCCTGAACAATTTGATTAAGTAATTGGTTCTATCTTTAGATCGTCCCATTTGATCGAAATAATTCTAATAACATAGAATCTGGAAGCAAATAATAATTGTGGATATTGTACAACATTGAATACAAAATATATTTTGGTCTTCGTTTGTAACAACAGCCAATATTAAATAATTTGGAATCTCCTATACTAGTTTATTATAGCTATTTTATCTTATTACAAACGAGGACCAGAAACGAACTTTGTCAGAAACTGAAACGAAAACCTATTAAAATGTTCATATATGTTTGGCTGGAAGGGGTTGAGAATTGAAAATGCCAGTCAGTTTCATGTAGATTGACTCAATAGTCACGTAACTGTATGTATTGGTTTACAATTTCCACCGTTTTCCTATTCGCTTAACCAATCACCAATTGGAAATTCTACTAGTTTATATTCAAATGTTAAAGGAAAGTTTGAAAATGCTATTAGTTTATTTTTAGATTCGGTAACTATGATGTAAATTTATATATACTTTTTATATTGCTGTTTTGTCTATTGCACTATTATTGCTAGTACAGTTTTACAAAATGGAGTCCATGTAAAAAAAAAAAAAAATTGGGAAAAAAAAGAAGTAATTTTTACTTCTCCTGTTGCAGTAAGAAGAAGTATTGCGTTAAATTTTCTGTATTGGGTTTCCATTGAAAATACAGGAAGGAATCCTCTGATGATAAAAAAAAGAAATATTTTTGGCGAAACTTATACGCTTGGCACATATATGTAAGAGAGAGAGAGTTTGTGTGTTTGTGTATGTGTATTATGAGAACATTTCAGGAATTACGAGAAAGTAACTCATTACGAGAAAATTGCAGGAAGCTCAAACTTGGAATCCACGTTAGATACCAATTTCGAAGCGACAAAACGTTTTCTGCCAAATTCGAAATTCGGTCTTTCTGAATTTCAATTTGTGATTTTCCACAAAAGTTGAGTATATTAATTAATCACGCAAACATTATTTAAAATAACTTTATTTCAAATGAATTATTAAAAAAAAAAAAAAAAATGTATTTCGACACAAGATAATTGAAATAACGCCTTAAAATAATTTATTTCAAGAAACTGAATTTAAATGATTATCAACTACTTATTCATTATTGCTAAACTGGCCTGTGCAGACGCATTGTATTGATTATAGCGCGAACTAAAGCGATCGTGGTGTGAGGTTTTCAGGAACTTGAAGAAGTTTGCAAGAAGCATGGTCTGAAAATTAATGAGGTAAAGACTAAATATCTGCAAACCTTGAAAACCTAGTTGCGTGGAGAAGCACAAATCCTCCTAAGAGATCACAGCTTCCCAGTGTGCAGTAATTTTAAATATCTAGGTCCCTTGTAACGAACAACAATGATATTAAAGCAAAATAGCTGCAGGCTATAAATACCTGATCAACGTCCAAAAGGCACTGCGGTTTAAGCAATTCCGCAAGGCTAAAATAAAAATCAACAAAACATACAACAAGAATGCTAAGTAAAGAAAATAAAAAGATTCTCAAGGATTGGAAAACAAAAGTAAAGGATATTTGGAACGGGGACTGAAAAATAAGAAAGATCGATGAATTAAGGATGTGGAATTGTTAGGAGAGCTGAATGCAGTGCCCCAAATAACGAAAGGAAGATTAAGATGGTTGGGCCACGTGGAGAGGATGCCTGTGGACAGATTGCTCCAAAAACACTTAAACGGAAGCCAGGAGGCTCAAAAATTCGAGGGCGCTCTCGATGACTGGTCGGAGTGACATGATGGCTGCTCAGAACGAACCGAATTCCAGGAGGCCCTGGTCCTATTCTAGGGACTGCTGTGCTGAACAGTGAGCATAGTATCAATTATTTATTATGAATGATTTACAATAATGTTAACAAATCAAGTTTTCCTTTATACTACACGAATACCTACTTATTTGTGCGCTATATCTAGAACAAAAGAAATAAAAGTAAAAATAATTCTGTCCTTTATTTCTTATTTCAAAAAACAAAATAATGAATAATGATTTAATTTGATTATTTGAAATATCTGGTAAAAAAACAAAGTAAATTCTTAGAATAATTTATATGAAATATAAATATACCAAATAGTAAAAACGGTTCCCCCACCTGGTTAAGAGTAGTAAATATGTAATATTAATTAAGACTTTTAAAAAAAATCAATCACAATGTGAAAATAACAGCAACGTTAATCGTGTGAATATTTCACACAGATTTTTCACACTTTGTGTGCTTGGTAACCAGGAATTTTAACAAAATGTTTAAAAACCATTATGGTATAAGAAAGCCATAAATTGATAACAATTTGCTATTCGGTTAACATTTTTTCCTATTCCTCTTCAAACATCGTAAAAATTGTTTGTTTTGCTCATTATATTCCATCAATATACAACTCTTAGAACAGTGAACTGCTCTGGCGATTTATGCGGCCATTTATACATTTATTCACGACACTTTTGACTTTAATTAAAAGAGAATTATTGAGAAAAAACAACAAATATTCATCGACGAGTGCCATTATTCTGACTTCATTTACCACGCCCATTCAATAAAAAGACGACTATATACGAAGTTACTACACCAATCTATATTCAATTCCATCGCTATATTGAAAAATATGAAATCAATTGGGTACACAGTAGAAGATGAATATTCAGTAAACCTGACACAAGTTTTGACTGAAGATATTACTTAAAAAAACAAGCAAAAAAACGTCTTTTGAATGATGTAAAAAAAGTTGGGATTTATTGTCAGCTATTACAAAGGGAGAAAAAAATAATACTATTATTTTGTAATCGAAAAAAATCTGGTGTGAAACACTCACACGACTGCGATACATGTTATAAGTTACCAACACTTTACAAACATATTACTCGTACTAGATGTTTGGATAACTTCAATTTACACGAATGTGAGAATCTAAACTTTATAAAAACGAAATTTATGAGGAAAGCATAACTTCTTCAGACCCAAACCCCCCTTAAATGAATTGATTAACGAAACCCAGTTTTTATGGAGAAAAACGTAGAAAACTGGAAAAAAATGTTCAGTAAAATAAAAATTTCTGGTCAACTGATCGAAAGTAGAAATTTTAGCAACATATTTCACATTCTCATTGATATTATATACATGATGAACTGGAACAGCACATTAGAGGAAATCTCACCCAAATCCCTCTCACCCAAATCCCTCCCACCAAAAACCCTCACATGAACTTTCTTGGAGAAATTTCACAAATGGCAGTCTTAGTTATTTATTTATATGTATAATTAATGTGCAAAGTTTGAAGAAAATCGTTAAAGCTGTTTTCTGGAAAATCGGAAAAAATCTACACGGTAAAGTGGTACTTTCGGCACTGATTTTCATATTGTCAGGTCCCCTGGTGGGGAACATAATCGAAGTATCAAGTTTGAACTTTCTGCTATTTTCCGTTTTTGAGTTTTCCTGACCACACACACACACACACACACACACACACACATATAAACACACACAAGGAATTCAGCTCATTTATCATTTTCCTTTTTCTATCTCTTTATAGTCCAAAATAGTAGCACGTTTTTCCCTGAACAATTTGATTAAGTAATTGGTTCTATCTTTTGATCGTCCCAATTGATCGAAACAATTCTGATAACATGGAATCCAGGAGGCTAATAATAATTGTGGATATTGTACAACATTGAATACACAATATATTTTAGTCTTCGTTTGTAACAACATCCAATATTAAATAAGTTGGAATCTCCTATACTAGTTTATTATAGCTATTTTATCTAATTGCACACGAGGACCAGAAACGAAATTCGTCGGAAACTGAAACGACGAATTTCCAAAAACCACTTTTTCGGACTCTTTTGTAAGAGAAAGTAAAAATTTTTATCAATATTTACATGCTTTCTCTTACTGGAATTAACCAATCCCAAAACGGAGATTTCACCGGAAATACATGTTTTTGAGGTCCCTTGTGTCCAAAAAAGTGTTTTTTTTTGACCGGTTTTGGTCTGTGTGGGGGGGGGGGAGTGTGTTTGTGTATATATGTGTGAGTGTTTGTTTATGTTCTCTCAATGGGAAGAGTTCATTTTCCGCATCTTCCCTAATTCTTACACTACATGCACTGAAAATAATTTCAAAAATAAAAAACTTATAAACATAGTAAATAATAAATTTATAATTAAGAAAATAAAATAAACAAAATACAAACAGAAAGAAAGATAAACAGAAAATAAAAGAACTAATGAATGAAAATTAGAGATCACAGTAAAATAGAAGGAATAAACCACAGTACAAGACAAATAATTACTAAGCCAGAAATTAATGAAGTCAGAAAACAGGTTGCAAAACTTTTCTGATATGAAATCTTGAAGTTGTGGAGGCTACGGTAAAGTATGCACAAGGACTTCTCGAATTATTGAAGCTTTTAGATGATCGAAAATGATGTTTTCAATATTTTGTGCAATACGATGAAGAATCAGCTCTAATACGACACGGTATGGATATGATTTCATTCCTCCATGGTCGCTGAAAATCAGGATCAATTTGTAGGTCACCTTTAGATTAGCACGTTGCCTTGCCAAAACAGTTAAAAAGAAAATTTCTGTAGTTGTCTATTTTGTTGCAATTCACCCATTCTTGATTTCTCACATCTTGAAAACAACAGTACGAAATGCCGCTTCATTAAATTTGAAAATATAAATGACACTTTTGAAGGAAATGTGACCTTTGAGTTCATCCAGAATCCCAGGAAATGTTTCAAATAAAAGTGAAAGATCAGCTGTACGTATAATTTTAATGTACTGCTGGTGCCATTATGAAGAAAAATCGCACAAAAGTGAATAAAAACGATTGGATAAAGACTCACTTTTAGTCAATTGTTTTTCTTCAAATTCGGAATTGACAACATATTTTTATTCATTTTAGATAGGTGACAGAATAGAATCGTTTAAACCAGGGGACTTTAAAGGCTAAATCCTAACGACTTCCCAGAACTTAGAAATTCCCCCAAAATGAATTTTCCTAGAAAATGGACTTCATTCAGTGAAATGTTACGTCCGGTTGACAGATTTTGGCCAAACTTTTTGTTTCAGGTTGCGTGGTAGAAATTAAACGAAATATTAAATTTGAATATGTGGATGGGTCTGCAATGCTCTGGATAACATCTGATATTTTATACGTCATAGCATGCACATTAATTTTATTTTTGACCGGTTTTGGATTTTCATCCATCGTCAGAGTAAATCTATCAATTTCGTGCAGAGAGTTCAGTTCAACGCAATGTTTCTGTTACACTCGACAACAGAAACCACAAGTGTCGAGTGTGACAGAAACATTGCGTTGAAATGAACTCTCTGCACGAAATTGTTAGGTTTACGGTGGATGAAAATCCGAAACCGGTAACAGAAATAAAATAAATGTGCATGCTACGGCGGATAAAATACCAGATATTAATTTGAACTTTCTCATGGTTGAAGTTTTCCATTTTTTGTGTTATGCTGACCACAAATACAAACACAAGAAGAGAAGTAAATTGGTGGGTAATTTCATATGATTACATCCTTAATGGGAATTTAGCACTTCATTAATCAATGCTAAAAGATAATTGTTAATTCAATAAAGAGTTCAAATTAATCAGATTTTAAAATGAAATTTTGTTGTTTTTTTTTTTCATAAACCATAATCATGCTTATGTACAACAGTTGTGTACTGACCTTTGAGCAGTGAACATCTATCTCTCTACTGTGTTAGATTTGTTATAACAGTTAGATAATTTCATATTATTCTTTTTTACACTTTATTTAAGTTTTTCATTTTTCTTTATCTTATTTTTGGTTTTCTTTTTCTTTTTTTATTTTTAATCGTTTGTTGTTTATTGAAAAAAAAAAAATTATTGTTGTGAGAAATGAGTGAATCGGAGGGGGGACCTGGTCCCCCTGATGAAGAAAAAGAGGGCAATAAAATAAGTGTCGAAGTGGATATGCCGGAATGTAATAAAGAAAAACATGTTGAGGGAAAAGCGAATAATTCAATAACTGAGTCTGATGGTAATACGTATAATATATTTAAACCTTGGGATAAAGGCCCATTCTTTGTTTATGTTGAAAGTAAAAAGGAAAATGGAGTAGCTGGGCGAATGCATTCCATGACAATTAGGAAAATGATTTTCCAGTCACATCCAACAATTGCAAATGATATTTTGGAAATTTCAAAAGCAGGTTATAACAGAATAAAGATTATGTGTCGTAATGGTTCCAGCGCTAATATTTTAGTGCAATCAGAATACTTAAAAAATAAAAATTTTGAAGCATATATACCTGCTGTTTTGTTAAAAAGACAGGGAGTAATAAAAGGGGTAGATTTATCTTTAACAGATGAGGAAATAAAAAATGTTTTATTACATAAACGACAAGGTAATTTAATTGCAGTAAAAAGATTTATTAGAAAGTATAAAGAAAACGGAAATGATATAACGAAACCTACTACTAGCGTCATGTTAACATTTCAAGGTCAAATTTTACCTGACCGAGTTTACATTTATGGAGTTACTTGCCCTGTTGAACCTTATGTACAGAAAGTAACACAATGTTTTAAATGTTACAGATATAATCATGTTGCTAATCAATGCAAAGGTAAAGTGCGATGCCCTTTATGTTCAGGTGAACACGACAAAAAAGATTGTCCATCACCAAATACCTTAAAGTGTTTACATTGCGAACAATTTCATTCTGCTAACGATAAAAATCTATGCCCTGAATATAAGAGGCAAAAAAATATTAAACTGTTTATGGCCGAACAAAACGTCCCATATAATGAAGCTAAGAGTATTTTTGACTCTAAAAATTATTCTATAGCTTTGGAGAAACCTTCGCTTAACTGTTATAAGTCCTTTCCGCCATTACCGGCAAAGGCTCAAATTACCGATGAGGAAATAGAAACACCTTCAGTAAAGAGGGTTAGATAGTTCTCATCTCCGAAAAGTATAAATTTTGGGGCCATTAGTAGGGAATTCTTTACAGTACCGACACCAAAACATGTTAAAGGAGGTTTGATACAATCAAACCCTCACAAAAGCCCTCTTGTTGGTTTACAAGAGAAGGTGGGATTTAAAATTGAAGATATCTGCGAAGCATTTATAGATATTATAGACGTATTTGTATCCAAACACAATATAGTAATTTCGGACAAAATAACTTTGAAAGAATTAATAAAAGATAAATTGTACAATTTAAATAAAACTTAATGTTAGAAAACTTAAGTATTTTACAGTGGAACGCCAGATCGGCGGTTTCAAATAAAGGATCTTTAGAATCGTACATTACTTCAAAAGATATTAGCGTGGTGGGGCTAAGTGAAACTTGGTTCCATCCAAATAAATACTATAACTTTAAAGGCTACAATTTAATAAGGCAAGATCGTTCCGACGCTAAGTCAGGGGTTGCATTGCTAATTAAAGAAAATATTGTTTATAAAGAATTCAATAATTATAGAAAAATTATTGGAGTATTAACAGTAGGCGCGACACTTATGCTAGGAGGTTCACAAACATTACATATAATATCCTTATACAATTGCCCTACAAATAATATTTCTCAACTACAGTGGTCAAATTTCTTTCTATCTTTACCCTCCCCAGTGATGATTATCGGAGATTTTAATTGCCATCACGCCTGTTTTGGAAGTAGTTTAACGGATAGTAAAGGGAAAAAGTTAGCGGATGCACTACTAGATTCTAATTTAATTTTCTTAAATGATGGCTCACCGACTTTAATTAATAATATCAATCAGGCCCATAAATCAGCTATAGATCTAACATTGTGTACACCTGAAGTAGCTCATGCATTCACCTGGTCTATTGTTAACGACCCGATGGGCTCTAATCATCTTCCTATACTAATTCAGTCACAGATAGAAGTAATAAATAGTGTGATTACCCCTAGTAGGAGATGGAACGTCCGCTTGGCAGATTGGAATAAATTTCAAGATTACCTAGATACAATATTTGCAAAAATAGATTCAGAAAACCTTACCTATGAACAGTTTATAGACTATTTAAACGCAGCTTGCAAAACTTCAATACCGGAATATAAGGTAGTTAAAAATAAAAAGTTTAGTCATATTTGGTGGGATAAAGAGTGCGAGAAAGCTATAGAACAAAGAAAGCTATCTTATTTGGCTTATAAATCAGCCCCTTCCCTCCTGACACTAATCGAATATAAAAAATCTTCAGCCTTAGTCAAACGTGTAATTAAAAAAGCTAAAATTCAATCGTGGATGGCATTTTGCAATAATTTATCTAAATCATCATCCATTAAAACGATTTGGGAACAAATAAAACGTTTGAAAAATCGCAAAACAAGTAATAAAATTTCTACCCAACCAGGTGAATGGGTATTATCCTTTTTATATAATTTGACACCAGATAGTGTACCGAACTTTATTCCAGAAGAATCGCCACAAAATCAAAATATGTTATTAAATGAATTTACTATGTGTGAATTTAAAAAGTCGATTAAAACTACTTCTAATACAGCTCCTGGTCTTGATAAAATTGTGTACCCACTCTTAAAAAATATGCCTCACTCCGCCCTTAGAGTACTTTTAAACATCTTTAACAAAATATGGATTAGTGGGGATTATCCGAGTGAATGGTTTAATTATTTAGTAGTACCCTTATTAAAGCCAGGGAAAGATCCTAACCAAGATACTTCATATCGACCAATATCACTTTCATCTTGTATGATGAAAACTTTTGAACGCATGGTTAAAGCTAGGTTGGAATGGTGGTTGGAGCATTATATAAAGTTACCTATAAGCCAGTACGGCTTTCGCAAAGGGAAGTCAACTCTTGATAGTCTAGCTATGTTAACAACTGACATTCAACTAGGCTTTAGTTCAAATAAAACAACGGATGGTATATTCCTGGACATTAAATCTGCTTATGATTCTGTAGAACCTTATATTCTATATAATAAAATGATTAATTTGGGACTTCCGGCGAAATTTTCTAAAAATATAATAAATCTCGTTTCAGTACGAAATATATTTGTTAAAATCGGTAATAAGACAATAGGACCGAGAAGAACTCAATCAGGTTTGGCCCAAGGAAATATTTTGAGTCCATTGCTATATGCTATCTACGTTAGCGAGATAGAGAATATAATTCCAGAAGGAGTGCGAATTCTTCAGTATGCGGATGACATTTGTCTATATGCAACGCATAAAGATGGTCCCTGGATCCTTCAAAAATTAGATGAAACTCTTCATTGTTTGCAGGACTGGCTGTTAAATCATGGCCTAATTATTTCTAAAGAGAAGACACACATTTGTGCCTTTTCGAGGAAAAGAAAATTAGATTTGCCAAGGGAAATATCTCTGGGTGGAAAGACTTATAAATGCGAGGAAAGGGTAAAATTTTTAGGCATGCATTTCGATCGAAAATTAACTTGGACTGGACATATTAATAGTATTAAAGAAAAATCAGAAAAGTATACAAATATATTAAAAATGGTTTGCCACTTAAATTGGGGAGCGGACCCAGAGATGTCACTACTTTTTTATAGAGCTACGGTAAGAGCTATTTTCGATTACGGTTCGAGTTTGTATGGTCAGGCGTCGCTTTCTGCATAACGCAAGCTGGATGTAATCCACAACAGTTGTTTGAGACAATGTTTAGGTTTATTGAAATCGACTCCTATTGATGCATTATTATCTGAAGCGGGTGAATTAACACTAGAGTGTTGTAGAAAAATGCTCACAGATCGTTTCATGTTAAGAATAATGGCATACAACAGGTTATTGTATTCAAAAGTATGCTCATTAAATCTACAGGACCTAACCGAAACTACTGGCAGCGGAAAAAATCTCCTCCCTTAACCATTAGTTTTATTGATACTCATTCCTATCAGAATTTGGTGAATTCCTCATGGATCTTACCAAGATATGAAATCAATTATTCTTGTTATATAAACCAGATTTGCATTTTCTATTCCAAATCTCAAATAAATCAATCGTTAATAAAAAATAATTTTTGCTTATTTACGGACGGTTCAAAAAATAGCATGGGGTGTGGTGCGGCATTTTACGACCCACAGAACCAATATAAAGCAATGTACAAGTTACCTTCATTTTGTACCATATTTTTAGTAGAGCTAATAGCTATTTATAAAGCCCTTATGTATAAAGCACTTTGCAGAACATTAATAACTTAACAATTATTTCAAGTCAAAGTAGTCTATTATACTTACAAAATTTTGCTAGTAACAAGAAAGATAATTATATTGGCTTGAGAATAATAGAAATGATTAGAAAAATAGAAGATAAATATATAGGAGTAAAGATGGGATGGGTAAAGGGACACGATGGTGTGAAGGGAACGATGGTGTGAAGGGAAACGAAGTTGCGGATTTCTGGCTAAAAAAGCGGTTATGGAAGGAGATACTATTGATATGAAGTTTCCATATAGAGAATTTTATCCTAAAATTAAACAAAACGTATGGCAAAGAATGCAAGAGGAGTACACTGAAAGTAAAAAGGGTCAATTTTACAAAAAAATAAATAACAGGATAAGCGATAGACCGTGGTATAAAGGTGAAGATTTAAAGAAGAACTTTTGTCGAATAATAAACCGTTTGAGAACCAACCACGGCTTGTGTGCAGCGTATCTCCATAGAATTGGGATATTTAATAATGACAAATGTGCAACATGCAATGAAAAAGAGACTTTGGAACATATTTTAATGACCTGCAGAAAATACAAAAATGAAAGAAGAATTCTATTCCACGAAATAACTCCTTATATCGAGCATCCATTCAATTATGTTTTAATATTATCAACCGCAAATAGAGAAATTTATAAGAATATAGTAAAATTTATAAAAAGTATTAAAATAAAAATTTAGTAGGAAAATTGTTTAGTTGAAAATTTTAAACATTAGTTGGCTATGGCTTCCACTGCTAAGGCCATTATAAGAAAAAAAAAAAGAAAATGCTTATGTAACTGCAGAAATTTATAAAATGTTATCACCAGTAATAACCCAGCCAGTATTATAAAGTTACAGAGAAGGAGTTATGTAGAAGATTCGATTGCATTTTAGAGATTTCATTTGATATTAAGCCGCTCTCGTAAACCGCAAAGTACACAGTCTGTAACATAAAAGCAGCTTAACACAATAAGGTGGTGATAGTTATATGTATGTGAGTGTATTCGTTAACTTTATCTGCAATTCTGGTTTGTTTAAATAACGTAACAAGTGTTAACAAAATAATGTTTCATGGAACGAAAATTTTTCAAATTATTTTTTTCAAGTTTAATTCTTAGCTTTTTGTATTTTCTCTTACTGCTTATAAGAGAAAGCAATATTATGTTCGGAACCCAAGTTTCGAAATAGAGTATTCTCAATTCAATAAAAATTATAAGTGGAGATTCATTAATATAGAAAATATTAGCAAATAGTCTTTGTGTGTGTGTGTTTTTTTTTTTATTGGTCGAATTGTCAAACTTTCTGAATATTTCAATTTCGAAAATTTTAATGACACTTCCTCCGGATGATAAAATAAAAATGCCATCAGAAATGTTGCTTTATTATAAAATAATGTAAAATTTCTAATTATTTTCTCTGTTTATTCCGTTACTACAAAAATAACTATTCAAATTGTTTCTGTACAGTTTTTGAATATTCTATTATCCAGCTAGGATCTTGTTATTATATAACCTTTGATAATTAAATATTCACTCTTAATTTCGTCTCCTTAGTTTGTTCATCTCTTGAAAAAGTCATTTATTTATTTATCACCTTAATAAAATGAGGTCTAGAAAAGAAAGGGAACAAAAAGAAGATTTTTACCATTTGTTTCATGTATTCTAAAAAATCTTATATAATTTTGTCCCTCAATATTCAATTAACTCTATATAATAATCGAATTACTGGGCCACAATATTTTTTGTCAAGATAAGAAAATGTTTTTTAAAATATGATTTCTAAAAAGGGGGTTAATTATAATGACCTTAAATACAACATTCCGAAATAATACGAGTGAATTTAACAATACATTTTGTATCTATTTAAATTCCTTTAATTAAAAAAATAAAAAAATTTAATATCAAACATTCCTCTTCATCCATCTTCTCTTTTTGCATTCCCATCACCCAATTAATAAATTTTCTACAAACGCGAAATTTTTACAACATATTCTGCAATCTTTAATTGTTATATGGTCGCAGAAATTGTACAATAAAATGATATGATGTTTTAGAGGAATGTCTAAGGTCAGTCACCCACAGAACACCCTAATATATATTATATTTTCTCTAAAAGATATTTCAAATAAAAAAGATAGTTTCTCCCACTTTTACTATGTATATAAAGTTTAAAAGAAATCGCCAAAAAAAACTGAGAAAAAAATAAAGAAATCGCCAAAAAAACCGAGAAAAAATAATCAGTAAAATTTTACGTTCAATTAATCGGTTTCCTCAAACAACCCATTTAATTCCCCTTAAGGTGGAATTCTTCTTATAAAAGTGTACATTACAAGGAAATGGTCATTTAAGAAGAAACCAAAATTAATCGCTTCGCTGAACCTTCTCTTTAAATGGGCATTCCCAGAAAAATATACTATAACCTTGTTACTTGCTAGTATCAACCAGATTGTTCTTATTATCTTTCCATTATTTCTAACAATGGACAACGCTAGTTATAAAGCTAAGGTGTTGTGTTCTATATATAATGAAAGTGGTTTTGTGTTGTAAAATATTGTGTGGGACGTTTAAAATAATTAAGTCTAAAATAATACCCCTGGTGATGGCTTAGTACCAACGGCCAAAAGCTTAGGATTATGTGAAATAAGACTTTTACTATTTCAAAGGACTACTTACTTATATATATATATATATATATATAAATAAAAAAAATTTGCTTCCTCAGTAATTTTTCGTCGATATTTTCCCGATAGAAACTCAATTTCTTTACGATCGCAATACTTCTTGTAGCAAATAAGAGAAAACACAGAAAAAATAAATAAATAAACTGACTGATTCTCCTTAATATTATTTTATAGTTTTGGGACCATACATTAATTGAAATAGCACTTTAGCGAGAAACCTTAAGCGGTAGCTCTCAATAATTAATCTTTAACATAAACGTTTTATAACCACTGCTTCGTTTCTGTCCTTTGTTAATTTACAAAACCGCCACACACTATATGAAAGCAGGGGAAGTAAGAGAGGGGCACTTTTTAACTCACAGTTTTGGCTTTTCCCTCTGTCTTTATGAAAGCAGCTAGCGTAGCGTTTGAATGAATTTGTCGCTTTATTAGAGTATTATTTAAATTAAATCCTAAAAGAAGGTATAGACTCCTTTCGGTGGGAGGGTTCTCTAGATCCTACCCAAGTTGCGAAGGGCGGCATGTAACAAAAACATTATTTGTGCTGGATTTATGAAGAAATTTTATCTAATCTAAATAATTGTTTAACAAATTTACTAAAAGAGACGTTTCAATTTTTTTTTTTTTTTTTAATTTAAGGCGCGTCAACATCTATGGTCATTGGCGCCCAGAGCCTTCTCAGTGCATGCCGGCCTCCGGAAAGTGTTCTCTCGTTATAGACAACACTGTCCATCACCGGACAGTGAGTTGTAGAGGCTCCTAGGGAGAAAAAATCTAAGGGTAGCACAGCTGGATTCGAACCCTTCAAAATTTATGAAAATTTTTATTTATTGTTGCCATAGTTACTGTAATTACGTCTACTTCTTTTTTACCATATCTACGTCCCCGGAATAATCTAGTGAAAAAATACCAGTCGTTTTATTTGATAAAATTTGGATTTTTGATTTATTGCAAATATCCGAACAAACACATTGTAGCCGTGTTTGAATAAGTGCAAGGGGTAAAGTAATACATTCATTACAAGTTGGTGCTTCCGATTGACAGAGGGTCCAATTTCTAGCGTAATATCAAATTAGAACTTGCTGTTTTTTTCACATCTATGTCTCTGAAACATTTTTTCTAATGACAATTAAAATGTTGAAAAATCTTAAACAAATACTACAATCTTTACTCTTACAGCAATATGAAAAACTAAAATGTGATTTAGAAGTGAAAACACAGAAAAAATCTATATAAGTGAACTGTGTGTATCCAGACTTCAAAGAAAGGCATCCCATTCATGTGCAATTTTACCAAATTGTTGGCATTTTATTTGGAGTGTCCAATAAGATATTTGCCCCATGGTATTTTGTCCAGCCTATTTTACTTTCTAAACTTCCAGAAAGTCTTTAAATCATTTTAGTTTGCATCTCTGTAACGAACAATGCACACTATTCTAAGCTTCTTATCCATCAATATTTATGCACACTATTTCAAAAACAGTATTATACGGGTTTGTAAAATATTTTTAGTGATTTGAATATTGTTTTCTTTTGTCGGTAATTAAAAAAGTTGAATAAAAAGTAACGTACCCTTTACCCATAATTTTGTATGGCAGGAGCAATATGAAATGTATATACAGGCAAATATTATTCAGAGATACATACAGCCTCGTATCCCTTGTAAACCTTAGTTTGAAGAGTTGGATGAAGAAAGACATTTTTTATACCACGAAAATGCGAATGAGATTTAACCAAGCTGTACCTTTATAAAATACATGTAATAGTCCCAAATGCGCTTGTGACAGTGGATAAATGGTATATCAATCGTTGGCTGTAACAGTAAAATAAGACAAAAGTTTGTAACTGAACTGTCCGAATATGTACGATTCTATGTAGAGCTAAAAGCATATTGACAATAATGAAAAAGGAAGCGCTACTTAGCATGTATAATTTCATCAATGGGATCAAAAACAAAAATATAGGTCGGATTTGGAATATCTTTCTGTATACTTGAGTTCTGAATACATTTCACTCAAACATTTTATTCCACCAAAACATCATAATTTTCATACAGAGATTAACCATAAAATTGTTTTAGATACTACATTACCAAAGATTAAGAACAAAAGTCGCAACTCTTAAAATTTTCATATTTCTGCAAGGATGGAGACGTAAGAAGGGGAAAAGAGTGCAGGAGCTTTAATAAAAAATCAAATAGAGACCATGTTAAATTTGAAAAGACAGGGTTGGCTTTTCTCCACCAACGTATTGGCAGTTGGAGGCAATTACAAGCCACAAGTAGATATTATATCAATAAGTTGTTTTTTTCCAGCCCTAAAAACAACTAATTTCCTTGAAACTCTGAATTTTGGCCATCCATTTATTTCTAATTAATTTTGTTTGGATGATAGAATTGTATAATCAACTATGATCGCACTTAAGATAAAAACATAACCCCACCCCTCCCCCCAAAGTGCCATTAAATGAATTTTCCTAGAGAAAGGTTTTAAATAAAAGTTGTAGCTCTTTGTATGAGTAGGTAATATACGAAGTTTAAAGAAAATCGTCGGAGCCATTTTTGAGAAAATCGTGAAAATGTGAAAAAATCATTTAGTAAAGTGGTAAAGTAAACGCACTTCCGGTCATCCGATTTTTATCAAACTCGGAATTTCAACAACATATTTAATTCTAATTAACATTATTTAGATGATAGAATTGTTTAATAAACTGAAATAGCATTTTAGATAAAACCTAACCACCCCTCCCTCACAACTGCCCTTAAATGAATTTTCCCAGAGAAATGTTTCACATAAAAGTTGTAGCTTAGTGTATGTATAGCTGATATACCAAGTTTGAAGAAAATCGTTGGAGCCATTTTTGGGAAAATCGCAAAAAAGAAAAAAAACAATAAGTAAAATGGTACTTTCGGTGGAGGAATTTTGACAGATGACCCACTGTCAGATGCCATGGTGATACCTAGACGGAATATCAAGTTTCAATTTTCTACAGTTTTTCGTTTTTGAGCTATGCTGTTCACATACACACACACACACACACACACACACACCATTTGCTAAAAACCACTTTTTTGGATTCAGGGGACCTCAAAACGGATATTTCCGGTGAAAACTTCGATATCGAAAATTTGACCGATTACAATTACTTCCTCATACTGAGGAGTGGAGAGTAAGTAATAAAACTGAACTAAATAATAAATAAATTATTCAATATGTTCGTAAATGTAAGATTTTGTTTCTTATGAATTTTAAAAATAATATTTTCTGAATAAGTTAATCAACTGCAATAATATTTTGTTCTTGATAGTAACTAGATATTTCAACACCGAATGATATCATGTTAGGTGCAAAACATTTATTTCGACAAGCTCGTAAAATTGTAGGCAACTTTGTTGACTTTGATAAACTTTTCTGATGTAAATAAAGTTTTAAACTGTTAACTGTTCAAGTGAAAAAGTTTGGAAAATACTGGAATTATTTCTCAAAATTTTCACATTCATTCAAATAATTTAGGCAATACTATCTTAATTTCAAAGTATCAAAAATAGAAAACTGTTTTTATCAAGAGTGAACTGGAATGGAAGAATTGACTGAATGGTTTTTCTCATTTTTTCGCGATTTTTATTTTAAACTTCTTATACTATCTACACACATAAACACTAATCACTTTTATTTGAATCATATTTCTGGAAAAATTGTTTTTTTTTTGGGGGGGGGAGAGGATTGTGGGGGGAACAGTAGCGTTAAGCTTCCGTCTAAACTACTACTACAGTATAATATATGGGTTTTACTTCTAACATAGTATTAATGTACTTACAAGCATTGATAAAATTCCAAAATTGAAGAAAAGGGTTCACCGGAAATACAACTTTATGAATAAGTTTTTCTTTTTAGAATTTTCTTGAAAAAAAAAAAAATTGTTTTAAATTTAGAATGCTCACCACACAGATATAAACCTATCACTTTTATTTAAAAGATTTTTCCGGAAAAACTTATTTTAGGGGGGTGAGGGGGAACTTTCAATTAGGTTAAAGTAGAAACCTCTGATATAAGCTTCAGTTGCGAACAGGTTGCTATATACCAGTTACACTCAATATGCCGACCAATATGCTGACCTCTACTACTGTTTTATGGTAATCCCACTTATCGGCGGCTTTTCAACTATAGATCACCTTCAAACAGTCAATCATATTATTGAGAAGTCTAAAGTGTATCAACTAGAAAATCTCTATGGCACTGATTGATTATACAAAAGCGTTTGACTCCTTAAAACATGAGTATCTATACGACAGTATGAGGAAGCATAGGGGTAAAGAAGGAGGTAATTGATATAGTGCATTATTGGTACGCTAAGAGTAAGGCAAGAATTGTACTGAAAAAGCGAGCTGAATACTTCAATTTGTTTTTATACAATTTTTAGATAGGCTAACTTCTTCAATGTTAAAACACAGTGATCCTCGAGTTTATTGTACATGCTATGGTGGATTTCATTTGTAACTTTTTGATCAAACCTTTTCAAAAAAAAAAAAGGATTTGTTTAGCGTCATTAAAACTAAATGCAGGTAGGTATCTTGTACTAATTGTTAATCTTTTATTTCACTATTCAATTGTATATTTATATATTAATTAAATTTTTAGAATGTCAACTCAATATAATTATCATAAGTATATAGCATTTGTTCAAACATGTTTTCAGATTTAACACTCATAAATTGTAAAACCTCTTGACAATAGCATGCAGAATGTTGAAACGTTGAGGTAAAAATAAAAATATAATATAAAAATAAAAAATAGTATACAAATTAAGGTTCGTTGTTTTTATTTTAACAATCACCCATTGTATAAATTAAACTTCTATTTGTAACGAGTTGTAAACAGGGTCACACGCTCTTACCAACCCCTTTCTACTGCGTACTTGAACAAACTTGAGTGGGGTGAGAGGGCTGTAAACATTAATGGAATGATGCTGACAAATCTGCGGTTTACGGATGAGTGATTATGAAGGAAAGGATTTTGAGTTTCGGTCTTTTTTTAACCAAAAATAAAAAAAGCTTAAATTTTTGCCAACGTTTCGACAAATATATTGTCTTTTTCAAGGCCTACAATATATAAATACAATAGGTTATTTTTGAAAGTCAAAATCAAAAACAAAAACAAACAAAAAAAAACAGAAAGTAATAATAATTAAAATTATGGATTAATTTATAAAACATTTTTTTGGTTTACTTACATAAAAAATAAAAAAACTAATAAAAAATCTTTAAAACATATCCAACTTGAAAACTTATGTAAGTTCTAAATTTTACATAAGTTTAAACTCATACAAGTAACGGTCGAGAAGAATCTTCCATGATGAGTGATTATCTTTACTCATTCGTCTTTTACTAAATAATATAGTAAAAAAAGCTGGCTTGTTCATTAATTTAGATAAAACAAATCTTGATTACGGATGGTCGAAGTAAAGACCTGTTTCTCGACGCAAATAAATTAAATTGGGTAACAGAGGCAATCTATTTAGGCCAAACAATTTTATTCAAGGACAGATTCTCTATAGAAGTCAACAGACGAATTTCTCGGGCCTGGAGAAAATTTTTGAGCATGAAATTTATTTTGAAGGATAATAAGACTCTGCCTCACAAAGCTCTGGCATATCAAAGATGCATTGTCCGGTGATGATGTATGGCGCGCAAATCTGGTTCCTTGCCAAAAAAAAAAAAAAAAATGCACATCGTCTTCAAGTCACCGAGAGAGCAATAGAAAGAAGTATTTTGAAGGTTACCGGAAAGACAAGAAAAAAAGAAAAAGTTGAGGAAAATGACGGGGCTAGAGGACGTTACCAAGGCAGTAAAACAAGATAAAATGGCCATGGGCAGGACTCATCGCGTGACAGACAGTCGATAGATCCATTGTACCGACTTCCATTGTACCAGAAAAGAAGAAGAGGTAGGCAATATTTGAGATGGTGCTACTGGCAGAATGTGGCGCCAGTTGGATGACAGCTTGGAACAAGAAGAACTGGAAAAAGCTGGGAGAGGTCTTTGCCCAGAAATAGGCTTAGTTTCCAGTTTTAAAACTTTTATATGTTTGGTTTTTACTACCACGTTGAAATTAATAAGTTTATGTTTTTTCTTCTTGATTTTATTTTTGTATTTTACTTTCATTGGAAATAAAGGCTTATTTATTAATTTATATAAACGTTTGTAAACCTAATAATTTAAAGAAAATGTTTCTTTAATCTATTTAATATATTACTGTAGTAAGAGAAATCTTCTTATTAGGAATAATAAAAAACCAAAAAAATGTTGACCACTTGAGAGTGATCCAGAATCCCCAAGGATGGTGGAAATTCAATTATAAAAATCTGATCCAACTTAAACACTTTATTTTAACTGACAAAGAGGTAAATAAAATGAAAAGAAATAAATATCTACAATAAAACTAGACTACATGTCGACCTAAGTTATCATGGTAATATATCTAGTTGCCACTCCCTTTTAATACTTTTTATTTTATTACACTGCTAACTAGTAGAGACACTACGATTCTTCCACTTGAAATATAATCAGTATCATCTAAACAATTACTAACCTAATCACTATTATCATTACAAAAATGAACAAAATTAGGATATTTGACATTAAAACGTATGCAATTTTATTTATCTACAAAAAATATCTGGTAAGAAACAAAACTTTCTCTTTTGGCATTAAAAATTTAATTGCCGATTGTTATAGTTAGCATACTAAATTTAATGAAACTCGTCGGTGTTTTATGGAGAAAAATCGCTAAACTGAAAAACTGAACTGAAATTGCTCAAACTGTTCAGTAAAAACCCATTTCTGGTTTACTAATTTCCTTGAAACTCGGAATTTTGGCAATCTATTTATTTCAAATTAATTCCGTTTAGATGGTAGAATTGTTTAATCAACTTATAGAGCAATTTAGAGGAAAACATAACCCCACTTTTCCCCCAAAGCCTTCTTAAATGACTTTGCCCACAGGTAAAATTGTTACACCCATTTTATAGATATTGCCCGAAATCTTCGTGTCTGATGCGGTTGTATTACCTAAGTGCGTTTTTACTGTACGGTTTTTTCAGTTTTTGCGATTGTCTCTATAATGGGTATGAGAAGGAGGCAATTGTGTTTAAGAGATGAAATAAACTGGAGTAATGCTGAACCTGTAATAATGAAAAAGTATCACAAGTTGCCAGGACTTTACTCGTAAATAGAAATTAGGTAGCGAAAGATTTAGACTGAGTGAAGAGAAGGTTTGGTTGCTGACTCGTTGTTAACTGCAGTAAGACTGTTGTATAAACTGTCCCTTGTAGGGCTAGCTCAGACGTATATATACAGAGTCTCCCACTCTAGTCTGGCCTAAGTAGCGAGTGAGATTCTCAGTTTTGTGTTTCTCTCTCTGCTTTGGATCTTCCTCTTTGGATCCTATTACATCCCCATTATCACACAAACGAATTTCATTAAATTTGTTATACTAACTACAAAACTCATTAATTACAATTTTTTAAACTGTAGTTAAGAGAAAGTTGTGTGAGTGTTTCACACCAGATTTTTTTATTTTTATTGTCTTTGCTTCTAATTATAGTCTTCCCAAATTTCCTCGAGTAGAATACCGAGGATGTTTTCTGACGATAAAGAACATTTTATTTAGGTTAACCAGTTAATTTAGGTTGTCTGGTATTTTATCCGCCGTAGCATGCATATTCGTATATGTTCCTGACCGGTTTCGGATTTTCATCCATCGTCAGAGCAAATTCACCAAGTTCGTATAGAGAGTTCAATTCAACGTAATGTTTCTATTACACTCACACTTGTTGGTCATATATATATATATATATATATATATATAATCATTACATATACATTTTACAAATATATCACATGCATATTCATATACTTATATATACATATATATCATATATAAATTTTCCAAATTCGAATAACGTTCTTTTTAATTTCTGTTTTGCCATCTCTGCTTTTTATCCTGGGCATAGTTAATATTAAGAGCCGTCTAATTTCATCCTACTTGAATCGTATAAAATAAGGCCTTATTATTATTATCCTTGCCTAACCCTCCTTTAACCTATCCTGTTCTGTATGCGTAACCATATATTGCCTCTCCACTTTTAGATTCTCCGTTTACTTATGATGAACTGATTTCTGTTATTACAACAGCTAAAAACAATAAAGCTCCGGGTCCTGATCAATGTTTATGAATTTTATAAACATGCTCCTACAATTTTTCTAGAGAAATTATTAGATTTTTTCAATTATATATATGAAATAGGAAGCACCCCGGCAACTTTTGGTCAGTCCATAATATTTCCATTATACAAACGAGGTGATGTCAATAATGTAACTAATTACAGGGGCATTTCCTGTTTAAATACTATTTGTAAAATCTTTATTGGTCTCCTACTCTCGCGTCTTGAAAATATATAAAGCAAAATAATTTATTAAGTGAATGCCAAACTGGTTTTAGAAAAGGATACTCGGCAATAGATAATATATTTGTTTTAATTAATCTTATAAATATTAAATTCTTGACAAAAGGCCAGAAACTCTATTGTTTTTTTGTTGATTTTAGTTCAGCATTTGATACAGTAGATCATAAATTATTAATACTAAAACTTTTAAATCTTGGAATTTCTTCAAAATTTATTAATATTTTAAATAACCTGTACTCCAATTCGGGTTCTGCGGTGCGAGGGAGAGAGGACATCTCGGATTTTTTCAGTGTGTCACGAGGAGTAAGACAAGTCTGCCTTTTGAGCCCACTATTATTTTCTCTATTCCTTGATGACCTACCTGACACCCTAGAGGGTGGAGTCTCCGTGGGTGACACTAAAGTCAAAGCGCTATTGTACACGGACGATGTGGTCCTCATTTCCGATAGCCCTACAGGCTTACAATGGCATATCAATTCTTTACAAAAGTATTGCGACCAGTGGAACTTAAAAGTAAATTTAAGCAAGTCGAAAGTGGTTGTCTTCAGGAAAGGTGGAAGACTTGGTTCCTTAGAAAAATGGAGATATAAGGGTTTATTAATAGAAGTCACCAATTCTTATAAATATCTTAGTGTTGTTTTAACATCTCGCCTTTATTTTCGTCATCACTTGAACGACAAAATATCACTAGCTAAGTTAGGGCTGAATAGGGTCTGGTCCCGCTTTCTCTTTCACAATCAAGTTCCATTAAAATCCAAATATCAAGTCTTCAACACTGTACAGCGGTCAATATTATGTTATGCTGCCCAAGTCTGGGGCTACCAGCGTTATGAAGAATTAGAGAAATTTCAAAGATATTTTGTTAAAAAAGTGTTTGCTTTGCCCAATTCTACTCCTAACTACATAATTCATCTTGAGGGCTCCATCAACACAGTTTTTTACTTCACATTAAATCTTCATATTAAATGTTGCATTAAAATTTTTTCATCTACTGATTCCCGTTTAACTAAGATTGCAGCCTCAGAAGTTGTTAAAAAGAATACTCTTTGGTTTAAATGCTGGTCGGATCTTTTACAGAAATACTCAATAGAATTCAGTTTTAGTCTAGATAATTTATCAGGCTGGAAAACTTATGCTTCAGTCTTAGTAGAGAAAATCAGAATAAGTGATCGGGAGGAGTCTGTGAGTCGTGCTCTGAAGTGTGATCGTTTCCTTCTTTATAAAGAGCCGTTGGATATTAATAAAAATCTTTCTACATATAATGTTGGCCTAAATGAAGAGGTCAATCTTAAAGATTTGAGCATAATGTTCAAAATAAGAGGTGAATTACTCAATCCAAATTGTGTCCCATTTAAATGAATCCACTTGTGTAATCTAAATGAACGAGAGGATATGTTCCACTTCTTATGTCAATGTTCTGCACTGGCTCATATTCGTCAATTGCACTTTGGAACAGGTTCACTTTCATCACAGTTTGTGATATCTTACCTCTCCAATATAACTGATTGCCTTGTTTTTGTAAAATTTGTTCAACAAGCTCTAGATTATAGAAATAAAGCCAATCATTAATACCTAAAATTTCATAATTAATAATTATAATAAAACAAAATAGTAATTTTCTTTGTTATATATAAATTTTGCTTTTCTTTTTATGTATAATTAATAACCAAACTCTGGCAGACAGCTTCATGCCATGCTATATGTAATATTAATTTACTTATATTTTGTATGTAATATTTTCTTTTAATTAAAGTGTATTATTATTATTATTATTATTATTAATAACAGCTATTATTATTACTATTATTATTATTAAAAATTATTGTTATTATTATTATTAATAATCAACCATTTCCATCTAATTTTTTCTCAATGTAAAAGTCATTTGCCCATAATCTTATTACCTTCCACACTTCCTAAGAAATAGTGAAAATG